>JACEGR010003448.1:0-104790 GCA_014170235.1 Listronotus bonariensis
AATTAAATATATTCTATAAATCTATTTCCTCGTCACTTTCATTTGTCTCTTCACTTGAACTGCTGCTTAAAGAAATGTTTTGAAGCTCCTCGTCAATATCGGATGTTTGTACTGTTGTCACAGTTGGAGCTTCAAGTAAATTTAGCACTTCTTGAGGAAAAGTGCCAGAACGTTTTTTTGGAGTTTCTCTATAGCTGTTAATTACCGGGTCAGATGTAATTAAAAGCATATTTAATAAATCTGTATTCGTGGCTATGCGAGAATTTTTCTTGTATTGCATTCACGAAACCTACGACAGTCCTTATTTCGTGCCTCCTGAGCTTCTTCAGAAAGCTGGCCTATCGGAAGGAGAGAGCATGCTGTATAATTTCGGCACCGTGTACTAAAAATCTTATGCAAGGTACATGGCATATAATACCACGAATAAAGACTTATATACAATTTTTCTCGTCTCTTCCGGTCAATTTTTAAAATTTTCTAAATTAATTTTGTAACCAGATGCTAAAGCTGCCAATACAAAACCAATATTTTTAATTAATTGCAGGTCTAACCCGGTAATTTCCGCGCTAAGTTCTGGATTTTTAAAAAACCTTCGTGCAGTGTTTCCATCATTTGAATTCCCGAAACCAGGTTTCGGTTTATCTATAATAAGTCCCATTCTGTTTTTAAATTCCCTCTGTATCATCTCTGTCCTAAACTTAATATTTAACTTATCTTGCTCGTCCTTAGCTTGCCATTTTTTATTTCAAGTTTGTAACTTATATGCAAAAAGACATTCAAATGATCGAATGTAGGCATGTAATGTAGATAGACCGAAACTAAAATGTTCAGGATTGCTAACGTAATGCAATGATTCCTCATTCATGGATTTTGGAGTTGCTCCACAAATATAAACATTTTTGAGAGGAACGAGTTTCGGTTAGCGCATTACAAACTTTTCCATCCACCATGGTGAGGAGTAAATTATGGGAGACAGTTATTACAAAATCCCCAATATTACACAAAGTTGGTTTCAGCGTATCTATTTCATTTTTAATCATTTCTGTTTCGCTAACCGTAAACTCAGTCGTCTCTTTAGAAAATATAAATTTAATTGGCCGACAATACATAGTTGAGGATGTTCTGGGGTTCTGCCAAACAATATCACTACTTTTACTTATAAGTTGAATGGGTACAAAATTAAAAACAAACAAGTATTCATCAGAAAATTCAGTATTGGTAAATTTTTGTTTATAATTGCTATGTCCTGAACTCCCATCACATCCCCACTTACTAATCAATGTAAAACTTGTCGAAGTAGGTAATACGTTAGCAATGACATTTTCTCTGAACTTTTACAAGCCGACTTACAGTTAAATCCAGTATGGCTTGCAGTTTTATCTCTGCGCGGATTTCCGTTACAGAGATATCATTAGAATAGAGGTAAGCAAGCCATTTTGGATTTAAGTACATTTTTATATGATGGAAACACTGCATGACCTGCCTTAAGGCTCCATTTTCTGGTTTGCTTATAAGTGTGGGTACTAGATTTTGAGTCAACATAGTAAGCTAATGCCTCATCATTATTTAACATGCGACCCCTGTTCATAGACTCTAATTTTTTAATTCTGCCAGCTTTGCTTGGATCTGCTACAATGTCTTTTACTATATTAGCCACATTTTTTTGACCTGACTTGCGCAAACTAACTTCGGCAGCAGTTGTCAATTCTGGTAAACTTCGACTGTTCACAAGGTCTACTACCCGCCTTCTTTAGTTCTAAAAGATGCTTCCTCAAAACTTTTTTTGGCCTACCCACACTCGTACTTGAAGAGGAAGGTTGGGGGACATTTTTAATAAAATAAAAATTGAAGTCTTCGCCACCTAGCCAGTCGCTATATTTTTTAATAAATTTGTCCTCGGATTTCCCACAGGACGCCCATTTTTCAGCTATTTTATTCGATATTCTTGAAATTTTATTTTTAACTCTCTTAAAGATTCTTCAGTTATATCTTCTAAATCAAAATTCGACGAAATATAAATAAACAAACTTTTATTTTTTACGTTCTTGCATGGAGCTTTAACCCATTCTTGAAAGAAGGTCATTCTTGGAATGGCGCATGTCGACTCTAAAAATTAATTTAAAAATAGTTCTACCCAAAAGTTGCAACTCAATTTTATACTAAAATGAAGCTAATTAAATTGGCTTTTAACATGTATAAAATTTAGCCCGGGGAGATCCGGGGACATTGACAAATTTTCTTGCAAATATATGCTTTTATACATTTTTAAGTTAACGCCCCAATCTAAGTTGATTTTCTACAGTAAATATATTTTTAAAATTATCCTAATATTGTAAAATATTAAGCAACTTACCTTGATATTGAAACTCCATTTTAAAATTTTTTAGTAGTATTTAACTAAACTAGCACTTGCTTAAATTACACTTGTAAATATTTACTAATCCACAAAATAAAATTGCACCTACCTTTTCAGGGCTCGATTTCTTATCAGCACAAAAAAAATATCTAAAAATAATTGATATTCCGAGATACTGGGTTATTCCTTTTTAGCACAAGTAGTTGAATTCTTTAAATTAAATAGTGAATTTTGTCCACTTAGAACAGTAAAAGGAAATACTGTGCGGTGGGACACCCTGTAGAACAAAATGTTGATTAAAACAACCTCGAAAAAAAATTCGTTTTTTTTTAAATAAAAATTAAAAAATATTTATAGGTTGATTAATGCCAACTGACACACCGTCATTGCAGATAACCCAGTTTCAAAGGCAAAATAAAATAATCAAACATGAAATTGTAAAGTAAAACTTCCAGTGTCTAACCTGTTTATTTATATCATAAACAAATCCTTATTTAAAGTACCGTCTTGAAAATATTGACATTATCTAATCTTAGTATCGTTTACCCAGTTTATTATTTTTAAGAGCCACTCCTTTAATTCGGTTATTTGTACACTAATAAAAAAATCCTAAAACACGTCAATTTTATTTTTAAAGAAGACACATTTTTGTGTTAAAATTTACTTGTTCAAGGTTATTTCCTCCCCGTCGACACAA
Organism: Listronotus bonariensis; assembly: GCA_014170235.1. NCBI lineage: Eukaryota > Metazoa > Arthropoda > Insecta > Coleoptera > Curculionidae > Listronotus > Listronotus bonariensis. The sequence goes on from JACEGR010003448.1 coordinate 3,054, forward strand.
CCATCAAAGTTTAAATAGGAGAAAGTGGTACTTTATCTTAAAGGGTTTTAAATTCTCTTTTAACAGACTTTAGTTTTTTAAAATCGGTTTAGTAGTTTACAAGAAAATGAGCCTTAAATACCTTGTGTTTTTAGCCCTTGTAACTTTTTTAATTTAAGAATGTCAAAATAGAATTTAATAGGTAGTTAAATCACCTAAATGTGCAATATTAAATAAATTCAGTTTTTTCTGTTACTTCCGGTTTGGCTGAAAACGACCTTAATTTTATTATTTAAAAATGGAAACCCGGTATATTTTTATTTATTTATATAAGAAACATGATTCCGAGTACAATAACACTTCGTTTTCTACTTTTGACACTAAAGATTGTATACCAAGTAGTATTAATGACACTCTAAATCAAAAGTTAATTATTTATAGGTTAGATGTCAAAAAGTAGCAAATACAGTGTCATAGTACTCGAAATGATATCTCCTATTCAAATAAATAAAAATATACCGGGTATCCCATTTTAAATAATAGAGTTTGGAGTTTGGGTCATTTTCGGGTAAACCGAAAGTAACTAAAAACAACTTAATCCATAAAACATTGCACATTTATGTATGATAAACTTTATTTTGATATTTTAAAAAATAAAAAAGTTACATGGGTTAAAGACACAAAGTATTTAAAGTATATTTTCTCGGAAAATACAGATTTTGAAAAACTAAAGCCTGTTAAAAAGAGAATTTTAAACTCTTTAAGATAAGGTGTCATTTGACCTCCTTTCCCATTAAAAGTTTTTGACGTTTGTGTTGGTGGGGAGAAAGAATAAACTAACAAGTAAATTTTGACACAAAAAAGTGTCCTCCCAAAAATAAAAAATTACCGTGTTTAACAATTTTTTTGCAAGTAACAAATTGAGTAATTGTAAGGGATGGCTTGTTTTTATTGGAATGCACTGTATATTTATATTCTGTCTTAATAATTTGGCTATTAAAAAAAAAACAACAAACGTAAGCTTAAATTCTAAAAGTTTATTTCAGACGTTCTAAACTACATTCATTTTAGGACAAAAGAAATGTATCTAGTGAAGATAAAGTATACATGGGTCAATTAACTCTTATTTGTCCCAGTTTTAAAATTTTCATATTTTTATATATTTATTTTTTGTAATATTTATTTATTTTAAATAATAGGTCATTACTTCATTAATTTTAATCTGCAATGAGCAGAGCGCTTTAAACAGTTTCAACAATAAAACCAGAAAAATCCACATTAGGTTCGTCTCATGTACACAAAATTTGAACCCAAAACACCCAGGATCAAAAAGCAAGGTGACTACCAACAGAGCTGTCTAACTTGTCAGTCAATTCATCATTAAGCTATATTACCATATCCCAAGGACATTCAAATTCAGTCATCCAATTGACTGATTTTTCTAAAGACTGGGATATCCGACAGACATTTTTAAACTTTTTAAATTTTAAACTGTTTGATAAAGAACATAGTTAATTTTTTGTCTTTTTTATGCTTACAGTAAAATTTAGATCAAATACTATTCGAAACACCATAATTTATTTTCCAAAACTTACCTCAGTTATTCAAGTGACTGATTTTCCAAGGAACTGGTTTCCCGACGGACATTTTTATTTCTATTTTTACTTAAACCCAAACTGTCTGATTAAAGACATTTTATTTTTGGCATTTTTTCATGCTCAAAGTAAAATTTAGATCAAATACGATCCTAAACAACATAATTTATTAAATAATAATAATTACTTATATACCTATTTCTGCTGATGGTTGTCTGACGGACACATATTAAAGCCAACCACTCTATTTTTGCGAAACTCGGTTTACTGAGGCCGCATTTATGAAAGAAAAAAAACGACAAATGGTCGCCATCATTTGCCAAGAATACCGACTTACCCAACAGTTACACTCTACGCCATTTATATTTTGATTTTAAAAAATATCATGTGTTTGTCCGACGGACATACGGTGTGACGGATTTTTCTGGGACTAAATATATATGCAAAAATGCCAAACTGAACAATTTAAAGAAGTATATTTCTTAAATCATATATTAATTTTTAAAATTTCTGTTATTTAATGTAATATTAATAGGTAAATATATATTTTGTTTTTACCAGGGACAGAGTGATTTCTCGCATGGAAAAATAAAAGTTGATTGACCCACATACATATTTTAAAAACCAAGTTTTAATAGAAAAGTCTTAAAAAGTTGTAAAACTCATCAAGATAGTTTTTGAAGGACAAGGAAATAAAAATAGAATAATTTTATTTTATTAACTAAGGTATGCTTCTTATTTGAAATTCAGATGTAATAAACCGAATATAAACAAAATGCATTTGTGTTTTCTTTTTGCTCTAGTTTAAAAATTTAAAATTTAAATCAAAGATAAAATATGTCTGTGTATCTCAGTTTACGTTGGACAGTTTATTTTTAGTGCATTTAAATAAAATAAAATAGAAAATACATACTCGACTTGATCTAATGAACATTTGAAATCTTCGAATTTTCTGTCCATGTTGTACAAAGACAAGTTTTTTGCAGTTTCATCCATTCCAACTGCAAGAAAAATATCTTGGTCCAGTGCCATGGGACATACGCCATATCCACAGTAATCTATGTGTTCTCCAATTAGATTGACCCTAAAAATGTTGACTTTTAAAAAATATTTATATATTTTTTGTATTATACAAGGTATCTTTAAAAGGTATGTACAAAATGTTACTACAAACTACTTGGGCCAAAATAAAACGATCTCAAGGAACTTACCTTTGTCAAAAAGTTGATGGTTTGCAGAGATACGGGGTGTGAAAGTCTTAAATTTATTTAAGGGTTTTTTAAATATTTTTTAATAATAAAAATGTTTGTAAAAATTTCACGTTTAGAGACCAAAAATATCACGTACAGTTGCGGCAACAAACGTTGCATATCATATATTTTGTTTTTATAAAATTAAATTAATTATTAAAAAAAAGAAACGTAAAGATGTCTCGGTGACCAAAGGATTATTAAGAAAAAGAGCATGTAAATCGGTGCAGTAGAACCATAGATAACCTACATTTAGATCCGCAGTGGCAAGAAGCATTTTTCGGATTTTTACGACCTCGCGCAGTAAACAAATGGATGGGTGGATGAACATGCGCCCTTAAAAGCCGTGGCAAAATACAAACACCGGCACGCCGTACCCTCCGTCCGCGGTCTGACCATGACACTCATTAGCTACCGTACTTCGAACAGAATACCAGGACGCCGTCGAAAAATTCTTTCCGATAATGCGGATAGTCTATTTGGCGCCAGGTGCGTTTACCCTCAACTGGCTTGCGCACAAACCGGTTTTTTTCGCCCATGAAATGTAACTTTTGTTTCGCGCAGGTTATAACATTGGCAATCCATCGAGTTCAGTGAGTAGAACTCTCTACGAAGCGGCTGAATTTTAGGCTTCGCGTTTTAAATATATAGATTTATATTCTTGTTTGCCGGTAACAAAAACCTAAACAAAACTGTCTGCCTCTTAAAAATTAATTACTTTAATATTTAATTAGGAGGTTGTTAAAATTTCCGACTGAATCAACCACTTTAAATTAAAAAAAAACTTTGGAGGGGATTAACTTTATTTTTATTAACAAAACAAATCAAAAGTGCCAGCCTTTTTAAATTGTAATTTAAAATTAACTAAACTTTCGATTAACGTTTCTTGGTCTGTGAATCAAACACTTTATGAAACCTTCGTTACTGGGTTTCCGACAATACAGGCAGCAAATCTGTAAACCAGCCAATGTGTGCGTTTATTTATATCAATAGAGCCGAGAATAACAACCATATCTAAAGTATCTAGACCATGGAATTCTAAATATCCCAAAGATTTGTGTCATAATACTTATTTTACTATTAAATGTTACCTAACTCACCAACTGTACGTTTATACTAAAGTATTAGGCCTCCGTAGTCTGTCCAAAAATATAAAACCCATAAAAGCCTCATTTTAGCATAAATAACTTTTAGATTATTATATTTTAAAATATGAAACTGGGGTGCTTAAGCCGCCTACAGATATGTGTAATGTAACGTGCAACGCAACATGCAACGTAACATTCAATGCAACGATGGGTCTTAATGTTGTTGCTGCAACCTTTCCTGCATATAGGATTATCCGCATTTGAAATGAACATGTAGATCAACCAGTTTTTGGTGCGATTTTTTAAATTTAACATGTTGCTTAGTAGAAAAGCAGGCCGAGCAAAAGAAATTGTTGCGGATGGAAAACTTATCGGCTATTAAATACAAGAAATAATTTTACAAAATTGATTTGCTTTTTATAACTTTTAATCATTTTAAGTATTTTCTCTTTCATCCACATTTTAACCTCGTTTTCCATTGTTTCTTGCAACATTACTAAAACAAGTCCTAACGAATACTGTAAACTCATATCTCCCAACGAAGGCCTTTGTATTCGCGCAAAAAACGGCACCTGGGTAGAATCGTGACGAACGTTCCAGCGTGCATAACGCGCAACCGTCTAAACGAGCAAATATTGTGGCGTTGCATGTTGCATTGCAGGTTGCATTGCAGGTTGCATTTCAGGTTGCATTATACCCGTCTGTACGGCTCTACACACTTAATAATGTCTACGTACAGAGAAGTACTCGGCAATCAAAAAATATGTCTTACCGTCCCGGGACTCTTACATAAAAGTCCGGCCTTCTTCTGTACACTGAGAAAAAATCACTGTTCACTTTGGCACTTCGTTCACTTTCAACTAATTTTAAAATTTCCACCATAATGTATTTGAACTTTTGTTCAATATTATTTTTCTTAATTTTAATACGTATGTATATAAAATATAATATAATAAATAAATATTAAATATTATATTGATTTAAATATCTTTTAGGTAAAGGTCAAATATTTAAACAAAATATTAAAATTTAAAAAGTTGTGTTTCCTGCTAAATCACGTTATAATAAAATAACATACTAAAGTTATTATTGCAGGAAACAACTTTAAGTTTTGTTATCTTTATGGGAATACCATTTATTTCTTATCTATACAGGTGTAAATACTTTCTAATAATTTTAAAATTATAAATATATTTATTTATAAACAGTTTATCGTTAAATTATGCCCATTTGTTGTAAAATAAAGGAAAAATGTGAAAATTGTGTAGGTTAGTATTTGTTTTACTGCCACGTTAGTTGTGAAGCAGGAAATTTTAAGATTTAGACTATTAAAACCTCTAGAAATTGACTTTAATTTAACAATAATTCAAAAAATGTTATCTAAAAAAAAACATATATTTATTTTAATTTATATTTTACAAATATTATTTTGGGGTTTACAAATACAAAGATACTATAGGTATTTTTAGCGAGATTTTTTTTTATCTTTGGACAATCTACGTAATTGGCAGTTTTTAAAAATGGGATTTAAAAAATAAAACGAAAAAAAATACATCTGCTGTTAGCTGGTTCTATATTATAGACAATCTACTAATCTAGCCCGGTGTAGTACCGCAGTACTACATACAAGGTGTATTTATACTCGGAGTTCAAACGAAGTTTTAGGCTGACGAGGAATTTAAACCAGACAACAGCACGCCTCCCTCGTATGATACCTCCTATTAGACCACTAAACACAGTTCGAAATATATTAAGATAATAATATTAACAGTATTATTAAAAATAGAGTAATTTTTTATTTCTAATAAGGAAAAAAATAGGATACTTACATATAGTGGGTGACTTAAAAATTAGAATTTTAGTAACTAAGGTCATATATAAGGTATTTATAAGCATTAAACAGTTTTAATATTAAACAAAATATTATTAGGCTTTTTTCAGAACAACTTTACCTTTTAAATAAAATAAGGTGCTTCTTAGTTTTGTTGCTTAAAATATTTATTAAATATCGTTATTCAGAAGAAAAGTCAAAAAATATTTGTTTAATTTGTATTTCCAGAAAACAAAATAAAGTAAAAAAATAATATTAATGGTATTTTGAAAATCTAGATCTTTACAGTCCGCTTTTGGAAAACACTGCAATAGAAAAACGTATATTAAGTAACTTAAAGTATACCTTTTTTAATAAAATTAAATATAAAATATAAGGTATTATAAAAGAAAAAAAACACTTAATTATATTGGCGCCCAACAGTGGGCTAAAATGCCATCACATCGTAACTAAGAGTATTGTATCTGCAAAACCTTGGTTTTAAAAGGCGATTTAAACATAAGGGTTTCCCATCAAATCTAGAAAATATATTTGCTATATTGGCCTTAAAATTTTGCAACTGTAACAGGGTGAAGAAATCTACCATCCACGTTTTAAAAAACTGACTAATTCCGTTTTTCTTACAGACGTATATTCAAGTATATTAACGACAATGTAGAACCGGTATTTTGTTACGACGCGACGGCAGCATCAGCGTAACTACGGGCAAGCCTGGGAACCGCCCCCTTCCTAGGAAAAATGTACCGAATAGGCATATGAGTACATATAGCATTTTAGCGACGTCCAGGTCCTGCCTAACGTTTTACTGTGGTTCTTATTCTAGTTTTACGTTGTACCATAAAGTAACATACCTACGGATAAAAAAAACCATGGCATGCTAAAATTTTCGTACCGCTTTTGCGGCAGGCTTGGCGGCAGGCTTGTCATTTTTCCAGTTTACACTTTAAATGCGTCGGTCGAAGCCTCGCCTCGTGTAACATCAGCGGTGGCGAGACAGGTAAGCTTACTGAAATGACTAACTGGCGGTATTTCAACGAGAAACGAATAATATTATATTGGGAGTTTTCGCATGACCTGTCCTTTAATCGGCTATTCCATGATAACTCTTATAATTTCCTTACTCTATGGTTGTACAAATGGATACAAAAAATTTTGGTTTATGACAATTGCGCTTTGCTATTATCCTCATTTATTTTGAGCCCTGGGTTCAATGGCTAGTTACGGGCATGGACGGCAGTACACAGTAGCAAAAAATTTCCTTCTTTAATACGATAAATAAGTTGCTTTATTTTGTTACTTTTTACTTGAAATGTCCAATAAATAGTATAGAAGTAAAAGTTTTTTAATTAATGAATTATCCACCGAAAGCTGTATGTATAGGGTTGCCATAAATTCTATAGCCAATGTCAGGACATCTTAATTTCTAGTATGTTTAAGTTTACCGGGGGCTACACTATATCTTTTTGTCTGTATATTATCAGCAATATAACAATTAAATAAATCCTTTAAAGAGGTTTATGAAAAAACGACAATAAGTGTATCTAAACTTTATTAGATTCGGAAATATGGCCATCTAAATGAGGTATTTACGTAATTTTCAAAGTACCGCCATTTTGTAGTAGGTTAGGATATTGACTTTATATTCTGGAATCATAAAGAACTTGTCAGAGGCTTTACAAAGGCAAGCAAATTTTTGTTTTCAAATGGCGCCCAGCTGTCAGTTTGACATTTATATTTGCCATTTTTATTATAAAATTTGAATTATGTTGTCTCACTAAAGTCCTTAAATTTTAATGAAAAAATATCAAACAATTTTATAGTTAGAAGGGGGTCCTGAATTTTTACAAGCACTGTATTTACGATGTACGCTCTAACTAGATGTAATCTAGAGACTTTCATATACAACTGTAAGGTGATATTTTATTGATTTTGCTGCTAATGCAACAAGTCGTGCCATCTCTTAGAGACCCATTTAAGTTACCTGCTTACGAAAGCTGATTTCTTTGTAGAATAATTGTGTAGTTTGTGTAAGGCTTATGCACTTTAAACTAGGGGGTGTTAAATATGATTTTTAAGATGGTATTTAAATAAAGTTAAATAAACAAAAATTTAGTTTTATGTGTATTTATTACCAGTTCTGGAATAATGTATCCTTTAAGCAAATAAAGCAATTCTTTAGGGCATCCGTTATGGGGCACCTCAGGGGGCACTAAAGAGTAGAAAAGAAAGAAAAAAGTACAAATGCCCGTTTTGTATTATAAATTTGTTTGTAACCTTTTTTTTCTTTTGCTCTTCAAAAATCTTTAGTAAGAATGTTTTTTTTTAAGTTTGAGTAACGATTTTTTTTTCTTAGGCCGTCCCAAAATTTTATGCCTAGGGGGCACCACAGCAAAGTCCTAATCAGGCACTGTTTATCACTACAGGAAACCTTTTTGGAGAAACAAAAATGAAAATTATAAGTAAGTTTTAATTTAAATATTATTTAGTTTATTATTGCGTATTATTATCTACTACATTCGAGCTTGTTTTAATTTATTTTTTAAATATTAAAAAAAAACAGAGACATAGGCGTTAATGGGGTTAACAAAGAAGAGTCATGTAACTTAAAATTTAAATATTGCAAAGAATTATGCCAATTTGAAATTAACCACATGATAACAGTAAAAGACTTACTTATAAAGTGATCTTTTTTGTAAATACCCAGCAAACACTAATTGCCGGCAATGTACATTTTCATATTGGCATTGATGGTAAAGCATTGGCAATTGGTGGCAATAATATGCCAACATCTTATACGCATTAAAAAGTCAACCCTAAATAAACACTTAATTGCCAATAAATTTTACATGCAGGCGAAATGCCGGCAAGCATACAAAAATTTCGGCATCCCAATCCTGATTAAATAAAGCACGCGTTTTTGTTGCAGGCAAATAAATATTGGATTTTTGAAGGCAAACCTTCAACGCATATTCATACTTTTTAAACCATATTTTTTTGATCTGTTTTATTTATAGTGGCAGCTAAGCAACATTATTTTATGTTTTTTTACATAATTTATAGAAAATGGCCTTTTCATAACATTTTATTGTTAAAAATCATGCAAATAAAAATTAGGTCAAACAAAATGTTTATTATGTATTTTGGAGCGAATAAAAATAAAATCATGGTAAAATTAGCTACGTTAATTTCGACCGAAGGTGACCGCTTTGTGCATTTGTTTTCTACGTGGTTTTCTAGCTTTTTAGTTTTTTTTTTAAGAAAAGAGTTTTTTTAATAGACATAATTAAATTCATTACCTAATAAGTGTGTGTTGTGTGATTAATTGGTGATGGCTAGTCGAGAAGGCAAGATATTCAAGTAGACTGTTAGGAGCTGTAAACATTTTGTTTAAAACTTTATTCAAAATTTTAAAGACGTGTTAATAAAAAATATTATATATATATTTAATAGTTTTTTTGACATACCGATAGATGGCGTAATGGACAATAAACTACTAAGTTTCTGCAATATCTTCGCTTTTTATCGTCTAAACCGTACCCATTAAACAAAAATAATTCGAGAGCGGTCTGCGGTAGGTGATCTTACTTAGCTTTGAAAGAAATATCTTCGGCTAGTGTAAAAATCTGCATCTCCAAGTTGGACAGTGTTTCGAGAGATGGTACTTTGCATTGCAAGGAAATTGCATGCAGTAAGGAGTTGTTTCCTATTTTAATTTTCAAATAAAATATCGCATCATTTTAGCTTTTAAAAAGAGTATATGCGACAATTTTCGTCAATAAGACGTCAGCTTGCTGCTTGGGAGTATCTGCATTTGCCCACTTTCGTGTCTTTTGTTATCTTTTTGCCAATAACTTATTAATGATGGATGCCATCATCTTAAACGCAGGTGATAAAATTACACATATCACACAGACTTTTAAGCCGGAGCACTGTTCTGCTGTGCCGTGTTGTGTTGTGTCGTGATGTAACGTGAACACATTACCCATATAACATTGTTTGCCGGCGTCGTACATTTAATTTACTGGCATTGCCAACACTCTTTAATGGCAAGGCATTGGCAAAAAGATATTAAAAAGACGCGAAAGTGGGCAATTGGCCGTTATTAGGCCACGTGTTGCAGATAATGTGATGGCATCCGTCATTAATAATTTATGCCAAAAAATGCGTTTAGGATGATGGCATCCATCATTAATAAGTTATTGGCAAAAAAATGCGTTTAGGATAATGGATCATTAAATAAGTATTGCAAGTTTTATAAGTTGAATGTCCCAAAAATTAAATAACATATTTAGAATTTTGTAATAAACCAAAAAAATAAAATAAAAAGTATGTAATAAAATTAAAAAAAAGATAGTAAATCAAAAGAAAACACTTTAAAATAGTAAGTATTTAAGGGACACTTACACACAATTTTCAGATCCAAAACATAGGGAGAAATATTTTAAATGAGTTAAATGTCAAAAAAAAACTGTTAAATATATATAATTTTTTTATTAACACGTCTTTAAAACTTTTAATAAGGCAACTCCTGATTTCATATAATTTTTTAGGTAACTACAAATTTAAAAGGTTTTAAACAAAATGTTTACAGCTCCTAACAGTCTACTTGAATAACCCGCCTTCTTGACTAGCCATCACCAATTAATTACACAACACACACTAATTAGATAATGAATACACTTAATTATGTCTACTAAAAACTCTTTTCTTTAAAAGAGAAAATAAAAAGCTAGAAAACCACGTAGAAAACAATTGCACAAAGCGGCCAAACAAAAGCAAGGTTGCCTCATCTGTCAAATTGTCAAATCTTGTATTTCGGCTAAGCGGGAAATTTGAATTTATCACCTTCGGTCGAAATTGTCGAAATTAACCTAGATAATTTTACCATCATTTTATTTTTATTCTCTCAAAAATACATAATAAATATTTTGTTTGACTTAATTTTTATTGGCATGATTTGTATCAATAAAATGTTAGGAAAAGGCCATTTCCTTTAAATTATGTAAAAAATATAAAATAATGTTGTTTAGCCGCCACTATAAATAAAACAGATCAAAAAAATTGCTCGAATGTTAGTTAAATATCAATGTTAATAATATGGTTTGAAAAGTATGAATATGCGTTGAAGGTTTGCCTTCAAAAATACAATATTTATTTGCCTGCAACAAAAAGGCATGCTTTATTTAATCAGGACTGGTATGCCAGTCGGCAATTCGCCTGCATGTAAAATTTATTGGCAATTGAGTGTTTATTTAGGGTTAACTTTTTAATGCGTATTAGCTGTTGGCATAATATTGCCACCAATTGCCAATGCTTTACCATCAATGCCAATATGAAAATGTATATTGCCGGCAAATAGTGTTTGCTGGGTACTCTAATGTATTATGATGAAGAGAGGTATTGGTTTTAAATACTTTCTTTTTAATTCTGCTATTTTCACCTTAATTTATTGGTAAAAAAATTACCTGACTTTTTGATTTTTACTAATTTTTCTTTTGGTATTGTTTAGCTTCATTAAAAATATGATATAACAAAATTTAAATAAAAATATTATTTACACAAAAATAAACCAACCACAAAAATTCCATACCCATACATACACAAAAAAACATGCCTAATATAGTCAATACAATGAACTTTATACCAGAGGCCTATTAGATATTTTGAAAAGAAATTTTGACATGGCCGACAAAGAATATGATATTGAATAAGCCATTTTATAAGTTGTACGAAATTCCATTTAGTGTAGTGTCTAGCTAGAGCGTTAAAAACGTTGAAACTGCGGACCCCTCCAGCAGTGAATAAATTAGTATGAAACCTGTTGGATTTATTGTTGATGAGGTAAATTAAAAAGTCTTTTCATTAAAATTTTGCGCTTTTAATTTTAAATATACAGTATGGGCCACTAAGTGTGCAACAGACTTAAACTTTTTATTTGTAATTTTTTTAGAAAATGTTATTTTATATAAAATTTAACGCATGGTCCCAAACTAAGTTAGAAATTGTCAGTATAGTTAAAAGTCCAAGGTAGGTCACAAAATTGAAAACTACATAGGAGTAAAGTGCCCTTATTTTAAAAAATAGAAGAAGATGTTAAATAGAAATGTTATCTAGAATCAAAAGTAATGGCCGAATACCAATACTCTTTTTTTCTCGGAAATAAAATATATCAAATATTGTAGTGCTAGTATATACCATACGTATATGCATATTTTCTGGCTTGAGCCGACGGCCAATTTACAGGTACTAGGCGCTAAAGGCAGATAAAAATAGAACTTACTTTTCTTAAAATCTTAGTCCTAATTTTTATGTATATTTTAGAAATTGTTAATAAAAATTCGTAATTACTACTCTGATACCAGACTCATTTCGGCGGCCATAATTTATACCAGGCGCTTTAAAACTTTTGAAACAAAAAAATGTACCTTAACTTACAATGTCAGTCTTGATATTTATATATATAATACTTAGTTAACTAATTCAATTATAATTTTTGCAGGGAGCCGGACCAATCAGAGGGGCCTAACACTTCCCCAGACACACACAAAGGATTTAATCGATTTGCAGTAATAATAAAGAATGGACCAAACATTTTTGAATTTTAAAACGACGTTTTTGAAAAACTAGTCGCATGATCCAAAACTAATAATTACAAAATTTTACTTCAATTGGTATTATACAGGGCAAGTTATAACTAAAAATATAAAAAGTCTTAGAAATAAACTATTTTTATTTTTTAAAACAGAACAATATTATAAATAATTTAATTCTAAGTTAAAGTTTAAAGTTAAAGCAAGAAAGTAAAAAAAATGTTTTTGTCAGATATTAACATTAAGTATTACAACTTAAATAATGAACCAAAAGGAGCAAATTTAAAAGAATATTTTTTCAATTTTTTTTTATTGCTTCAAGGTTGTAAAAATTGACGAGAATTTGTTTTTGCTTTAATTCTTTAACATTCAGTTTTAACACAAAATTTAATTCTTTACAACATTGATTTATACAGTTTGTTCCATTTCTAAAAATTAAAGTACTTTACTTCGGGGCATTCTTCATATTTTCAGTCTTAGCCCGCCCTGTATAATACCAATACGAGTAAAATTTTGTATTTCATAGTTTTTGACCATGCGACCAATTTTCCTAAAAGGACCTTTAAACACTTAAAAATGTTCCAGACCTATCCTGAGACACACTGTACCCATATAACATTTTTGCCGGCGTTGTACATTTAATTTACTGGTATTGCCAACACTCTTTAATGGCAAGGTATTGGCAAAAAGGTATCAAAAAGACGCGAAAGTGAGCAATTGGCCGTTATTAGGCCACGTGTTGCAGATAAAGTGATGGCATCCGTCATTAATAAGTTATTGGCAAAAAATGCGTTTAAGATGATGGCATCCATCATTAATAAGTTATTGGCAAAAAGATAACAAAAAGACACGAAAGTGGGCAAATGCAGATACTCCCAAGCAGCAAGCTGACGTCTTATTGACGAAAATTGTCGCATGTACTTTTTTTTAAAGCTAAAATGATGCGATATTTTATTTAAAAATTAAAATGGGAAAAAATTCCTTACTGCATGCAATTTCCTTGCAATGCAAAGTACCATCTCTCGGAAAACTGTCCAACTTGGAGTTGCAGATTTTTACACTAGCCGAAGATATTTCTTTCAAAGCTAAGTGAGATCACCTACGGCAGACCGCTCTCGAATTATTTTTGTCTAATGGGTACAGTTTAGACGATAAAAAGCGAAGATATTGCAGAAACGTAGTAGTTTATTGTCCATTACGCCATCTATCGGTATGTCAAAAAAACTATTTAATATATATAATGTTTTTTATTAACACGTCTTTAAAACTTTTAATAAAGTTTTAAACAAAATGTTTACAACTCACAGTCTACTTGAATATCTTGCCTTCTCGACTAGCCATCACCAATTATACACAACACACACTTATTAGGTAATGAATACATTTAATTATGTCTATTAAAAAACTCTTTCCTTTAAACAAGAAACTAAAAAGCTAGAAAACCACGTAGAAAACAAATGCACAAAGCGGTCACCTTCGGTCGAAATTAACGTAGCTAATTTTACCGTCATTCTATTTTTATTCGCTCCAAAATACATAATAAACATTTTGTGTGACCTAATTTTTATTTGCATGATTTTTAACAATAAAATGTTATAAAAAGGCCATTTCCTTTAAATGATGTAAAAAAACATAAAATAATGTTGTTTAGCTGCCATTATAAATAAAACAGATCAAAAAAATTGCTTTAATGTTAGTTAAATATCAATGTTAATAATATGGTTTAAAAAGTATGAATATGCGTTGAAGGTTTGCCCTCAAAAATCCAATATTTATTTGCCTGCAACAAAAACGCGTTCTTTATTTAATCAGGATTGGGATGCCGCCATTTTTGTATGCTTGCCGGCAGTTCGCCTGCTTGTAAAATTTATTGGCAATTAAGTGTTTATTTAGGGTTGACTTTTTAATGCGTATAAGATGTTGGCATATTATTGCCACCAATTGCCAATGCTTTACCATCAATGCCAATATGAAAAATGTACATTGCCGGCAAATAGTGTTTGCTGGGGTGTATTTTTAATTATGCAGTAATTATTGGTATTAATAAATGTGAACTTCGTTTTTTATTATAACTGAAGACCGATTAGATTATTAAAGAAATTATTAATTACAAATTGTATATAACTATCTACAATCACGATCGCGTTCATATACATAGCAAGCCTATGTGTGGTGTGTCTGGGAAAGTGTTAAGCTTCTTTGATTGGTCTGGCTCTTTGCAAAAATTATTATCGAATTGGTTCCATAAATATTATGTATATAAATCAATTTTTTGGAAGTTTTAAAGCGCCTGGTATTAATTAGGGCCGACTATTAATTATGAATTTTTAATAATATTGTCTAAAAAATACATTAAAATCAGCAGTGAGATTTTAAGAAAAGTAAGTTCTATTTTTATCCACCTTTAGCACCTGGTACCTGTAAATTGGCCGTCGGCTCAAGCTAGAAAATATGCATATACGCATGGTATATTACTAGCACTACATTATTTGATATATTTTATTTCTGAGAAATAAGGAACGTCTGGGGGCCCTGGGATCTTGCTCTATTATATGTAAAATGCCATTAACAATATAATGTAATGTCCTTTTGGTATTGTTCAGCTTCATTAAAAATATATACATATATATAAAAAATTTAAATTTAAATGAGTTTCAGAGTTTTTTTATCGCACATGCGTAATAACTACTCATACTTATTTTAGTATTAAGTTTTGGATTTTAGGTAATTTAAAGGTCGTTTCTTAAGACCAAAATAAAGGTTTAAATTAAATTTGTTACATAAACATTTTAGTTTAAATGTACTTAGCCTAAAAACAATAGAATTGAGATTTAAGTGAACGTAGACACGACATAGATGTATGTTACCAAAGAATATGATCAAGTTAATTTGTGGTAGTACTAAATAAAAATTATACGGTGTAGTGAGATAGAATAAATTCATTTAAAAATAAGTTATTATTTAAGAAAAAACGTTCCAAATGTCGATTTTTGCTTTTAGCTACGGCTTTTTCATAGTTAAATCATGTATATTGTATGACCCACAAATAAGAAACGACCATCAACTTCTTTTTTTTTAATAAAAAGACTAATTTTTATTACATTTTTAAATTTTGCAACTATTTTTTGCTAATATGTCTTATACCTATAATCAACAGTTATCTAGTAATTAAGCATAATTTTTATTTAAAATTTGTAAAGGGTAAGTTGAAAACAATTTTTTAAAATTTATAAGTTAATTCTTCAAACTATTAAATACGTTGAGTATTGTTTTTGGCTGCGGTTTTTTTGCTGTTAAATCAATGTGCAGAGGGTGGCCTAAAGATAGGCAACTACCATCAACTTCATTTTTTCAAATGGAAATACCTATTTTTATCATATTTATTATTTCTGCATCAAATTATAACTATATTTTTTGTACCATAACCTATAACTGAAGTTACCTGTATCAAAAAATTTACCATATTTTTAGTAATAGCTGCTATAAATAGTTATTATTTACCTATTTGTTGGCCATTCTGTATACATAAACTTACCAAAAGAAACCTTAGCCAAAAATAAGAATCGACGTATTAAAACGTTTGTCCAAAAAGAAAGCACTAATTTTTAAATAATTTTTTTTAACATGTGCCAAGTTACCAATTTTGAATTTCTTGATAATTGTTGACTTTAGGTAAAAGTTGGTAAAAGACATAGTACAAGGAAAATAGTTATTATTCAATGAAATATTTAAAAATGTAATAAAAAATAATAGTTTAAAAAACTAAAAAACACGCTTTTATATGCAACCGAACTAAAAATTAGAAAATAATTTTTCATTACAAAGAGTTTGTCAGTCACTTCAGAGTAAAAAGCGTGGGGTGCTTAATATATTAAATGTTATAATTATTTTATTTGCAAATATCTATGAGGGAAAAGTTATGAAAAAATAGTAAAATGCACCCCACGCTTTTTACTCTGAAGTGACTGACAAACTCTTTGTAATGAAAAATTATTTTCTAATTTTTAGTTCGGTTGCATATAAAAGCGTGTTTTTTAGTTTTTTAAACTATTATTTATTTTTCATTTTTAGTTCGATATATCAATTAGTTTTTAAAATAAATGCTCCAGTTTATTCACTAAAAATTTCTTCGCCATGCATTCTTGATTTAAAGCTAAAGTGGCCACATAATTTTTCACCTTTTAGAACTCCGTATTTCTATGTATTTTACACCTTTTATTATAAAATTGAAAAAAGTCAATTAACAAAAACGCAGCAAGTTATGCATCAATTGCCCTTGCGCATTCGCCATAATTAAAAGCGATTATTAAGGAATTTATTTATCCTGGCGATGGCGGTCCTAAAATCAGGATAACGGAATACTGTTTTTAAATTATTGCATTGTCATCGGTCCTTGATGCGTGTGCTAAGTTTCAAAGAAATTGAAAACTAACCAGAACTAACCAGTTCACAGTATTCCTCCTTCTTTTTTTTGCACACAATTCTTGATTTTTCATTTTTAGTTCGATATATCAATTAGTTTTCTGCGGTCATGTGATATTGAAATGTTTCACGAACTATTTCGTAATCTAATCATTTCATTTAAAGCTTCACTGTTGCATGGGGTTTCAGAACGCAACTACTCCGAACAAGATTCAGATTGGTCTACATGTAACGGGGTTTGAACCCATTTAATGGGGTTCTTGTTAACCCCATGGTCTTCCTGTCGTTTGCCGAGGGGTTGCGTCCTATGGGTGGACGCACGCTTGTTTAACTAAGGTGTTGCAACCTTATCCTGGTCCCCAACCCGTCGGCAAATGTTGTCAAGTTTGATTATTCAATTGTCTAATCTGGCGCATCCGCCAGAACGTACGATTTTTCACTTTTTTGGTTTTCCTGGAAAATGCTGGAACTTAACGGGATACTGTTTTTAAATTATTGCATTGTCATCGGTCCTTGATACGTGTGCAAAGTTTCAAAGAAATTGAATAGCTGGAAGTTGGTAAAAATTAGGCTCAAAGATTCCGTTACATAGATAGATAGATGGATAGATAGTTACAACCCAAGTTAATAAAAGCGTGTTAAAAAAATAGATGTTTTCATTAAACACAAGTTGATGATTGTTGCTTATTTTTGGGTTGCCCTTTATACATGATTTCACTTTACAAATAACTAATTTAAATATAAATTCATTCCCACTTACGCGTCTACACTGTATATTGAAAATAGTAAATAAGTAAAAATATGTACGCCAATAATGTTTTCTATGCCTCGTGTCTGCAATATTGATTTCGGTAACTATGTGATTTTATATTAAATAAACATTCGTGATTTTTTAAATTCTTAATCTACAATATTTTTATTCATTTTTCTGTTAATACAAAAGCACAGCCAAAAACGTTTAGACGCTCTCTGGCGAAAATCTGGACCGCTCTGCATAGCGAAACAACACATCAGAACACTGCGTTTCCGACCTTAGTCATCTCTACAAATAAAATAAAAATCTGTAATACCATTGGTAAATTCATAATAATAATAATAAAAGTCAATATTTTAAAATTATAATATTTCCTTTTATTTATCAAAAAAACTTAATAACGGAAGTGACTGGTTAGGCTTTAAAATACCAAGATATTCTCTTTTAAAAAGCAATTAGTCTTATAAGAACCCCATGTTTGCACTCTTTTATTGTTTAAAAAATATTCCACAATAATCAAAGATATGTATAAATGAACGCAATTATTGCGGCACAAAAATAATTTATTTTAAAACTCTTATTGGGTAACAATGATGGCGGTAACTAGGGCGATACGTATAACCAAAGACAACTGTAGTTTCACTATAGACTCCCAGAACAATGCTAAATTTTGGCATCAGTTTGGACGCTGGCTTGGCTGAATTTATGAAGCGGCGTGTGTTCGATGGATACCCGCTTCATAAATTTCACAAAGCGAGCGTCCAAGCTGATGACTAATAATTTAGCATTGTTCTGGGTGTCTATAGTGAAACTACAATTGTCTTTGGTATAACTTAACTTTAAAAAAAAACATATATATAATATCTGTATTATTTAAAAGTAGGTACCAGTATACTCTTAATAATTTAATGGTTGTGATTATCCAAATTTAAACTATTACGATGTTACACCCTTGAGAGGGTCAAAATTTTAAACTGCCATGGTATTTGTGTTTAGTACTGTTTGGCAATTTATTCTGGAAAGACTTAGCACCCGGCAAAACGTCTAAAACGTGTTCAACTGTATTATAAAAATCATCCTTCTCCAAGAAATGTTTTTCCTGCGCTTCGAGCAACTTATGGTCCACGCATAATCGGCGTACTGAGCCTACGATTCGCTGTACCATCACAAAAATTGGAACTCCAATTTCCATTATTGGATAATTTTTGACCGAACGAACCACATCTAGAACGTAATGCAGAAAATGTAGCGGCAGTAGCTGCGAGTGTACGTGATGATTCTGACGAATTGATTTGGCGCCCGGAAATTGGAGCTTAAGAACAGACCATGTTAGGCGCAGTTAAGGTCAATATTTAGAAAGTCATAATCTTTAAAAAATATATGTAAGATAGTAGTTCTTTTTTATCTTTGGACAATCCACGAAGGCTGAAAGCCCAAATACTAACGTACCGTGGGTGTCTTAAGCAGGGTAAGAGGAAGTTTGTTAACACGGGACTTAAAAACTTGAAGAATTGGGGGAAGGAAAGACCTCCGCTGGCAGCAGGTTCCACAGTCTATAAACTCTAGGGATAAAAGAACGAACGAAATGGGAAGTTCGGGGCCTGTCCAATTGAACTGCATAGGGATGCATACGCACGGCACCACGAGTTTCTCTGTTGGGAACTGCAAGACGAGGGACTATACTGAACAAATTCGTCGGAGCAGAAGCCGTAAAAGTATCTATAGAAGAGCGATAGATCTCCCACAGCTCGACGATGGGCAAGAGAAGGAAGTCTTTGAGTAAGTAAAGGATCATTAATAAGACGAACAGCCCTTCTTTGAATGGCATCAAGAATGCTGAGGGTTGTAGGGGATGCCATTCCCCAGACATGAGAACAATATTCCAGAGAGGGTCGAATTTGGGAAACATTTTTTTCCCCTTTCGGGGTCATCCCACCTAGGCCGACGACCGCCCCCTAGGTGGTGCACTGCAGCCTGAAGGCTTATTGTACCTTGACCCCTACTCCTTCCCATTCACACACCATTCATTCCATAACTTGGATGGTTGTTGCTCGGTCCGCATCCCCAAGCAGCAGAACACCGTGTGCCGCCGGTCACCCATGCAAAGTTATGGGCGCGCACTTCACTGCTTAACTCCGGAGATCGACGCTTGCCGATACAACCGAAGCAGCCACGAGCGCGCCTCTTTGGGACACATACAAAGTGTATAAATTGGAAGGAGAAAATACTTTTTGGCTCGGAAAAGAAATCCAAGCTTTTTGAAGCCGCGGTGGCTATAAATACAATGTGTTTATGCCAGTTAAGGTTATTCTCAAATGTGACGCCCACAAGGTTAAATGTGTCCCCGCTCTGCAAAACCTGGCCACTCATAAGCAAAGGATGAGTGTTTAATGATTTTTTTCGCGACAAGGAACATGATTGTGTTTTGGATGCATTAAATTGAACGAGATTCCAATCCAATATCAAATTGAGATCCTGTGAAAGAGATATCTGCATACCCTGCGTTTGCTTTCTAAGTCGGGTTGAGAGATTGGTTTGGGAACCTGAAAAGTGGAGTGAAGAGTACTATCGTCAGCATAACTATGAATGGGATTGGTTTTGGAAGAAAGAAGGTCGTTGATGTGAAGAAGAAACAAAGTTGGTGCTAGTACTGAACCCTGTGGCACTCCAGCATTAATTTCGTGAAAGCGTGAAGAGTGGCCATCAACAATGACTGATATACGTCGATTAAAAAGATAACTGCCAAGAGCCAAGAGCAAAGTTTAGTTGGAAGACCGTAGGAGGGAAGTTTATTAAGAAGTTCGTCATGCCAGACTTGGTCGAAAGCTTTAGATATATCAAGAGCAACGATCTGGGACTCTCCTAGAAACTCAAGAGACTTGTTCCAGTTGTGTGAAAGGAAGGAAAGAAGTTCTGCTGTAGTTCTCTGGTGACGAAATTCGTATTGCCTGTCATGTAAAATTTTATGTTTTTCTAAGTACCTAAGAATTTGCGAGTTAATAGATTTCTCCATTACTTTACAAAGCATTGAGAGGAGTAAACTGGGTCTATAGTTGGATGGAAGAGATTTAGATCCTTTCTTGGGAATAGGCTGGACACGTGCAGCTCTCCAGCTGTCTGGAAATATACCCGTTTCATAAGAAATTAAGTTTTTAGTAAAATAGTAAATATTACTTATTAAACTTATTTTTTTACTTTTTATTACCTCCAAATAAATCACCCCTTACAAACGACAAAATTATAAATTGTTCTATAAGCGTTAATATTATCTTTTAAATTAAAAATTAAAAAAAATTACAAAACTTGCCCAAAGAATGGCTATTTAGCTACTTGTAATATAAAAAAATAATAAACCTATGATTCCAATAGTAAAATTAATTAATAATTATTATTTCCTTATAATAAATATGTTGCAAGTATAGCACTTTTTGTTACGATATCTCTGTTCTGTGTGGCGTCCAGTTGGGCGCGAAGTTATTTTTTTTTTAATAGATTTTTATTTTATTTTTTTCTCTTAGGTTCATTAAACTACCTTAATTGTACTTAAATATTAATGTAATAAAAAATCATAATCTTTAAGTTAGTCAGTATTGGCCTCTAGCAAGATACGATTATCCGTTTTTAAATGTAGTGTTTGTTAAAAGATAATATTAAAAATATTATTTATATTAAAAGATTTTATACTTAGTACTTAATTAAATTCTAATTTTAAAGTGACCCACGATAGGTATTTTATTTCTTTTTTATAAAAACATAGAGAATCTATTTAACTTTATTTCCGATAATTGTAGTTATCATTATATATAATAAAACTAAGTTGATAAAATGTGCGTGCCGATAAAACTTGAAAAGGAGTCCCGATACGATAAAGGGACTTATATAGTGTGATAGCCCTTTATCCCCCTCGAACAAGAAGGTTCCCGTTTTACCCTAAAGGGCGTATTTTTAAAGATATAAGGACTCTTCCAACCCTTCAACTTGGAAATTAAGTGTAGTAGCGCCATCTGTTGTCGAGTATTTGAACTTCATTCAGAACAACGGATATTTGGATTGCGTTTCGAAAGGCGCTGCGAGCAATTGCAATTGTTTTCAATAATTTTTTTTCTTTTTACGTCATAGTTTATTTTTTATTTCAACTACAACGTAATCTCATATCAACTCAATCATAGCTAGTAATAAAAATAAAAATCTAAATATATTTATACAGGGTGATTCTTAACCTATATGCATAAACTTGAAAAATTATTGCTAAGGACACAAAGTGACTAATAATATTAAAAGTTATTAAACTATTTTAAGTTTGGAAGATAATTGATTATTTCCAACAGGAAAACGAACTTGAATTCTAAAAACAAATAATAAATAATGAAAAACAAGGCTGGTTACCTTATTTTGGTATCAAAAGTAATTTGGATAAATAATTTAAAGTCAGAATTTCAACTCCAATTACGTAAAAATATACTCACAACAACCACGACTAATACAGGGTGGGCTAAACACATACGTCCAAACTTTAAGGGTTAATTCTATACTAAAAAAAACTTTATATAAAAATTTGTCCTAAACGTCTTAGTTTTTAAACTACAGGGTGTATTTTTTTAATTATTGTTTTATAATAACTTTCATACCATTTGAGATATTTTAAAAAATTTAGGGAGGCCTTTTATGCACCAAAACACATTTTTGGTATACAAAAAGAAATTATTACCAGTGTCGTCCATGAGGGGCTTAGGGTTAATATTTTTTAATAAAAAATTAATAAAAACCATTTCTCGCCATGGTAAAATTCCTATGTTAATAAGTAATAAATATCAAAAGTAATTTTTCACAGTAGAATTTGATATTATGCATACAAAATGACCGTGCCGAGTAATGGTTATTATTTATTTTCGCGAATACCGTGCATCAAATAAAAAAGTCAAAATATCAAATTTGTTTCAAACTTAACAGGAATTTTAAAAATTATTTTTATTTTAGAAAAATACAGCGGCGTACCGTTTTCTTATTAAAAATTCTTCAAGGCCCCTCATGGACGACACTGGTAATAATAATTTTTTCTTGTATTCCAAAAATATGTTATGGTGCATAAAAGTCCTCCCGTAATTTTTTATAAATATCTTAGTTTGAATAAAAATTATAAAAAGACAATAATTTATTAAAATTTAAAACACCCTGTAGTTTGAAAAGTAGGACGTTTAGGACAAATATTTATATTAAGTTTTCTACATATTTTTAGTGTAAAATTAGCCCTTAAAGTATAGACGTATGTGTTTGGCCCACCCTGTATAAGAGTACTAACTGGCATTAAAAACATTATCATACCTTGTTTATTTATTTAGTTTTTACAAAGAACAAAAAACTCAGCTTATTATTCCGTACCAACAAATTGTCGAAAAACTTTTTTTCCTTTCTTGTCTGACATTAATTCATGCTTGGAAAGACCGTTTGTTGTTAAGCAAAATTATATTGTTTTATTTATTATTAGTCATTACTTGACTTTAACAATTTTTTTTGGTTTATGGGTATAGTTAAGAATCAACCTCTATAGGTTAGATAATTGTAATTAAAACTCTTGGGTAAATAATGATTTTATTTATTTTTTTACCAAATATTAAAATTTTTGGAACAACAAAGATAATTTTTAAGCTGTAACTAAAATATTGGGTAATTAAGCGTACCTATCTTAAATTAAGCAATTTAATTTAAAATAATATCATGTTCATTTAACTATAAAAAGTTTTATATTTACAAAAATATAATACAACACTAAAGCAAACTTTCATACAAAAAAAACAAGGAGTGCGAAAAATAATATTCGTATTTTGTAAAACCCCAGTTGCAGTCAAAAAATATTATATAGATTTTCCAATTTTATTTCAGGCCCTTACAATAAGACGGATTTAAATCAGAGCAAACATAAGCCAACGAACAAATCTGTTCGTTCGGATTATTTGTATTTAAACGTCAAACTAAACAATTTTGTTCAAGCTCGCACATGTTCAATCGCGTGTCATTAAATCACAGCAAATCATCAAAGGATTTTTGCGTTCAGTTTAAAAGGCGTAGTTTAGATTGGCTGAGAATACGAGTAAATCAATTTGATTCAATATATCGACAGATTTTTGAAAAATAAGGTCTGTTTACAGTTTATTCATTTATATTTTGCAACCTAATTATAACAATAACTAAAAAGAAAATAGGTAAAACTTCTTGTACAAAAGTTTCATAGAAATTATTTATCTATGAAACATAAGAAAAGAAATAAAGAACAATAAAAACTAAAATGAAGAGGTAAACTGTTTTTAATATAATACTTTGTAAACATTAAAAGGGTGTTTTAAAGAACTTTACAAAAATATTACATTTGATATATCTATCATTAATAGTTTCGGAAATATGACAATTTAAATATAAAAAGTAGTAGATATAGTTTCTTTTAAACCTACCCACGCCATAAAGCTGAGATTGTAGATCTAATGCAAATTATATCCTATGCTGCCAAAACGTAAATAAATCAGTACCCTTCCCTAGCATCGCGCACAGCCTCGCAATTGATCGCGAAGCATGTAGCTGATAAATCGAGGGAACTTATTTCTCTGCCACACACAACTTGTGTGTGTTTTATCCTTTTATACTACGGCAAAATCTTTGCGTCGCTTGGCAGAAAATTAATTTCGACGCTATGTGTCACGCGAACGCTATGCTAGGGAAGGGGTACTGTTTACCCACGTTCTGGCAGCATATTTCCGAAACTATTAACGATAGAAATATCAAATGCGGTATCTCTTTAAAAACCTTTTAATGGTAACGTTATATACAGAGTGTTCCATTAAAAAAATAGTTTACCTCTTTATTTTTCTTGAGTTTTGATGTTCATTTGTTTCTTTCGTTGTGCTCAAAAGATAAAAGATAAAAATCCATGCAATTTTTATACAAGAATTTTTTTATCCATTTTCCTTACCGTTGTAAGTGGGTAGCAAAATATAAATGAAAATCCTGTACAATATCCGTTTACGTTTACAAACGAATGAACGTATAAGGCCAAATTCGTTGGTGAGATCGTTTTCTGCCTAACAATAAAGTGCAGTTCGTCACCTTAATTGTAAATCCACCTAACTCTGTTTTTTTATAAAAAAATATCTAAATGGCTATAGATAACATTAAAATCACATTTTTATAAAAACTTGAGTTAGGTGGTTTTACAATTAAGGTGGCGATTTTTACAATTTATTGTGTGTCCACCACCCCTGTGTAACAGGGTAACGTTAAGGCAAAACTTCACCAAAGTGACATTTGTTAAAAATGTCGGCGACAATATTGGAAACATTTGTCAATTTGTTTAAAAAACATTTGTTAAGAAACATTTATACTAAACTCTATCAATACGACAATGTATCTTTTAAAAAAAACGTAACAACGGAAAGCATAGGATTTATCTACACCGATACTGGGTACTTCCAAGTGTAAAAAAATACATATGATAGTTTTACTGGACACTACGAAAAACAAATCGGTTACAGAAACCTGTATATTTTCTGGCGACTGGTCGCAGTATTTTTCGATGACATTACGTTTCTTTTGATGTACCTACTGTGAATTTTTTTAGTTAATAACATAAAGCTAAGCACACGATTTTTTTTAAGGAAACGAATACAAAAGACATAACAGATTTTAGTGTATAGTTGAGTAATAAAAATAAATTATTGAAATGATTATTTAGAACGTCACAATAATTTATGAGTTTTTAAAAGGATGATATCACAAATGTCTAATAAATTTTATTCTAACTAATAATTTTTTTATTCGTCTAAAAGCGAGTCGTATTCTTCCAAACTGTATATACTTTCTACTACTTCATATTCAAGTAGAAACCCTTTTCCAGCGATCCTGTCATCTGTTCTGAATTTAATTACGAGACCTTCTTGGGATGATATTAGTTCTTGAGAAGTCTGCAAAAAAAAATCAATTAAATATGATATACTCGCAAATGGTGCTTAGGATTTTTTTATGTTTAAAAGGAGAATTATTGGTCTATGCACTGGAATAGCAATAGGCAGCAAATCCTAAAATAAAGTTGTTATTCATACAGTAATGTTTTAAAAAGTCCTTTTCCTTTTATCTATTAAGGGGAATAAGATTTGGGGTAAGATTTGAATAAAACAATATTGCTAAAACTTATTGATTATGTATTTTAAGCCTTTTATTTTATTTTTATTTTTTAAATCTTTTTGACATCCGACGAAGGCCTGTGCCTAAATACCAGAATACCGTGGGTGTCGGGTTATTAGATGTTTAACCCATCGTTGTCCCTGTTCCGTCAACGTTGTCCAAGCACTGAAACATGCAATTTTGCATATCACAGCACCTTTTAGACAACGCGGTAGTGCCACTACGGTCGTTATTTTTAAATAACTACTACCTAAATATGTCTCCCCGCTGGAAATCGAACCGGTGACTTCTGGCTTCGAAGATCAACGCTCTGTTCACTGCGCCACAAGGGATCTTAATTTTACGCGATTTTGATACCTTGTTCCATTTAAAAGACACGGGAGGGGGAAGGACTTAAAAACCTCACTGTACAAAAAACACTTTTGTGATCGTTAAAAAATAGTGTAAATTACTTGTGTGATAATAACGGTGTTACACTCGTGGATTTGTCGTACTCAGCTGCCGCCTCGTGTAACAATATTTCTACCCGTGTAAAATTATCCAGTTTCCACAACAAAATATTTATAAAAGGTAATCTTATTTATTTCTTTTTTATTATTTTGTGTTTATAAACAACTAAACATACCTGATTTCCACAGAACTTTCCGAAAGACATTCCACCACTATCCAAACCGTCAAAAACCTCAACGTAATCATAGGAGCAGTCCTCTTCGTGCTCTAGATCGAATGTTGTAAACGTTAATTTTATATTGTAGCCACTATTACCAATAACAAACCAGTCACATGACGTCATCGGTTCATAGGAATTATTTCCGAATTTTGGATGTGAGTAGATTTTCCGTTTTTCCAATGTAGCTTGAAGAATGCCACCGCATTGCTAAAATTAAATAAAATACCTTATAAATGTATTTATTTTTCTTGTTTAGTTTAGGTATCTAAAATTTGGCAAGCAACAAACTTTTATAAAATATTACATACCGGGTGATGTATCGCAGGGCGGGACATAGGAAATCCCATGTAATTTTTAATGGGGTCAATTATTGGCTCCCATAATTATTTCAGAGAAAATTCTATTGAAGTTTATTGAAGAGCATGCAAATCTACGTCTATGGTAAAAACTTTAGATTTTTCGGTTAACTCGTTTGCTAGTTAGATGCTAATATATTTTTAAAAATTGTTACATTGTTATCGCCTCATATTTAGGAACAACAATAAAAATACCAGTTAGCGTGACATTACGTTGTCATTTTGAAATTTAGTGCTTTATTATTATTTAAAAATCGTAGCTAACTTATATTTTTACTGTTGTTCATAAATATGACGCGATAATAATGTAACAATTTTAAAAAATATATCAGCATCTAACCAGCAAACGGATTAACCGAAAGATCTAAAGTTTTTACCATGTACGTAGATTTGCATGCTCTTCAATAAACTTCAATAGAATTTTTCTCTAAAATAATTAGGGGCCAATAATTGACCCCATTAAAAATTACATGGGATTTTCTATTTCCCGCCCGGCGATACATCACGCGGTATAGGATCGAAATAGCTTGCCAGAAATTTAGAATTTTTCTCTAAAATAATTAGGGGAGCCAATAATTGACCCCATTAAAAATTACATGGGATTTCCTATGTTCCGCCCGGCGATGCATCACCCGGTATAGGATTGAAATAGTTTGCCAGCAATTTTTTTATCTTATGATATTATATACGATAAAACGTCTAAAATTAAAACTAGTGTGCTGAAAAGGCAAACATTTTTCCAAAATATTTTTACTTACAGTAGAATAGGTGGCCCAAAATCCTTTTTATGTACATTGTTGTCAGATTTAAATGTCATGTAGAGCTGATTTTCAGATGAAGTTATTAAGTGAGGCCCCATCGGTCCACAGAATCTACCAATTTGAGCTGATTTTGAGGAATCTCCATCGAATATCTGTAACAACGATTACTTTTTTCTATTTTTAAGTACGAATAATAGCAAAATTACTATTATTATTATGAACAGTTTACTATTGAAATTAGAAAAAAACGAAACATCATTATAAAAGTTGCCAGATACCGTACTTTGAACGGAAAACCAGGACGCCGTCAACAAATTCTTTCCTATAATGCGGATAGTTTGTTTGAAGCCGGGTGCGTTTACCCTCAACTGGCTTGCGCACAAACCGGTTTTTTGCCCATGAAATGTAACTTTTGTTTCGCGCAGGTTATAACATTGGCAATTCATCGAGATCAGTGATACCGTATTGATAATCGATGGTCATCGATTGGAACTAACGGATCGCTTCTGCGCAAGCGCGTTACGATACAGATACGGATACGAAAGTATTTTTTAAACTGCTTTTTGTCTCTATTTACTAAGACCAGCAGGGGATCACGACATTTGATATAATTAAATTGAGCAAGTCGATGTGTATGGCTATAAATTTAGCAACAATATTTAATTGAGTTTACCTTCGGCAACAGACAGAAAGAAAAAGTTCGCGAATATAAATTTGATCGAATGTCATGGCTAAATTTATGGCGATGCATACCAATGATCTGAAAAATAAAGCGGATAGCTAATAGAAAATGTTCCCCATATATTTTCAATAGACCTGCGCACGAATTTTTGACCCCACACTGGGAGAGTTGCTGTACACCTTTGCACATGCGCAGTTCTCATAAAAGTTAGTGTCTTTCAATTAAAATCCAATATAGTGTTGGCAACATTGACAAAATTTGCAGTATTTTAATAAATATAGTGGTTGGAATACTGAAAATGTTTACCTACATAGCAACAGGGCCACACTCATGATAATTTGGGATTTTCCGATTGTAAACGCCAGGTAAAATTGACGCCGTCAGCCGCCCAAAAACCAACCTCTCATCTACGGTCGACCGTTAGTAGTCATTTGGTATTCTCGCTAAGCACAAATGAAAGGACATTTGTGCTTAGCGAGTCTTCCTGTTTTTCAGTGGTGTTTTTAACTTTTGTTTATTTTGGTTTTGATAAACCAAAACTAAATAATGAGTTATTGTATAGTGTTGTTTTGCAGAAATTGGAAGGTTTTTCTTGTGGTTTTGATTGCAAATATGAGGTCAGTCAAAAATTTTCAGCATAAAATTTTCTAAGATCACGAACGTTTGCAAACGACCAGAGGCAAAGGTGATAATTTGGTCAAGTCAAATGAGGCGACGGCGTTTACAAATGGCACAACACGCCAAGTTTAACTGAACGAAAACTGCTACGGCAGCGAAAGTGAAAAAACAGTGTATAAATTGAGTCCTCAAACTAGTTACACCAAAATTAATTGGTTTTATGATAAAATAAATCAAATACCAATTGATTTAGTTTTGTTGTGTCAAAGTAGTTTTAAGAAGAAAGATAATAACGCAAAAAATATCGTGCAGTTTTAAGGTTTAGTCAAAGAGGGTCCAGCAAAAACAAAATTCAAGTTGAGATTAGTGCTTCAAAGCACTCTCGTATACTAAATTATACAAGACAAAAAAAGTACCCAATATCTAAACCGGTTTAATTTTTAGGGACTTCTATGGAAGACGAGTACAAACTTAAAATAAAATATTTAAATATGTGTATATATCCAAGAAACAAAATTAGGAAATTGTCTAGAAAGTTGCGGCCACTCCGATTTTGACGAAATTTGCTATACCTTGGTTTTTGGGCGCTGATCACGAATCTATTTTTTTTCGGAAACGGTTCGATCTTGAGATATTCGTCATTATGGCCAAACTGTTCTTATTTTTACTATAATTCCCTTTTTTGCACTAAGTTACTGATGTAACACTAAATTAGCACACAATATTTTATTTAACTATAAAAACCCTTTTAAAACATGTTTTTCTTATTGGTTTTTAGCCTTTCTTTATTAATATAAAAAGTTTGCTTTAAATCAAGTCGCCATGTCTGAAACCATTATACACATAGGTTTATGCATGGTTGTAGCGTTTTAGGGGTAAAAGATTTGGAATTTAATGAAAAAACGTGTAAAATAACTAAAAAAGTTTTTTTTTAAAGATGTTTATATAATATTGTGTGCCTGTTAGGTGTTATATCAAGAATTTTGTGCAAAAAGAAGGCGGAATAGAGTGAAACTAAGAATTGAATTTCAACTTTGATGATGAATATCTCGAGAACGAAACGTTTCCAAAAAAAAAGTCGTGATTAGTGCCCCAAAAACCCTCGTTTACCAAATTTCCAAACCCGGTCCTGTTGTATGTTTTCCGCTAGTCTGTAATTTTTAGTGCGCATGCCCACAAGTGTACTGCGCAGTGCCCACGTAGGGGTTATTGTCATTTTTGCTGTATTTATCCTTATTATTTTTCAGATCAGTGATGCATACCGACTAGTCTGATTTAATCGAATCGAGTTTTGTGATCCCCCTGCTGATATTTTTAACCACTTAGTGACGGTGTGCATAGAAACATACAATTATTTACTATAATACTGATCTAGGATGGGTAAAAAATCGACTATTTTCATTTTGACTACTGACAATAGAAAATTGATTTTTAGGCACTTTCAGAGAATACTTGGTAACGATGAGCACTAAATTTTAAATCAAGATCCGCCTCATTTCCGTTTTGCATTTTTTCTTAGTCCCATAAAAAAACTTAAATCCCACCTTTCGCTAATCATACAGCAAAACTATAAAAAGTTTTTTGTAGAAAATTAAACGCTTTACAAGACGGTATTTTATACCTTTTTAATTAATGTATTTATTAAAAGATATTTAAGGACAATGGTTAAAGAATATAAAGAAAATAGTATTTTAATTTTAAATTTAGTTACCTATTAAAAAACTATTATTACCAGTTGACTTTCTACTATTCCTATAAGAAATTACACGCTCTACAGAAAAGGTCTCTTATACAATTTTAAGCAAGTTACAAAATTCAAAACAAAAAGTTATTTTTTCTTAAATTTCTTAATATTTGACCTTGGCTATCTTTTAAATGGTTAGAGTTATTAAAAAGTATATAATACCTTTTTTGTGGGGCGTTTGATTTCAAAAGAAACAGTAAAAACTCAATTGTCAAATTACTTCTTAAAATAAGTACAATTAACTAAAAAAGCAAGTTAGTAATTTTTAAGTAAGTTACTACTAAAAATACTACTTTAAAACACAAATTTCTATACAATCGAGATATGCGAGTCCGACCCAGTATTTACATCATTTAGGGTGGCCTACCGCTTGAATAGTCTTCCATAGTAAATAGATCAGCCAATTCATATTTATGTAAAATATCGACATGGTAAATTTAATTATCCCATTAAAACGTAAAACAGTTATAAGGGGGAATCACCTTCAAGAAACACTCGGTATTATAAAAATTTAGAATGATAACTTTAATAACACAAACCTGCACATAATCAAAATAACACTCGGGATGAGCTTCCAGATTGAAATTCATAAATGCTAGTCTCACTCTATGCCCTGGTAGTGTTTTCAGATGCCAAGCACAGTCCTTAGAAGCAGGGTAGTACTTGGGATAATTCGGGCTACTAATGGACCCATAAGGCGGAGTGAAAATCTCGTGAACACAGTCTCCTTCAATGCAGTTCTTTTATTTTCATGCAGTGTAAAGCCAGTACGACAGGAACACTGGAAGCTGCCTAGTGTATTGGTACAGTCGTGATCACAGCCACCATTTTTGATTAGCACATTCATCCAGATCTTAAACAAATAAAAATATTTTTCACGACTGTTTAAGAATGTAGGTATACATTACTCCGCCCCACAAAAAAGCAAAAGTTCACACATAAAAGTCAGACATACACATGTATTCCCATGTATTTTTCGACGCTCAATCCAGATACCTAGTTTAGAAATGGACCTACACGTCTGGAATTTACGAAAATAGCCTTTGTAGGACCTGAAATAAGGTCTTCGGTATAATAATAATAATAATAAATGATTTTTGTTCAAAAAAAAAAAGCATATTTATACATACAGTTTAAAATTAAAGAAAAATTTGTAATAAAGGGCTATATCAGCTTGCTCCATATAAAAGCAGCTGCTAGAGCCCAAAAATGTTGCGTCGAAAAAAGCCGGATTTGTGCGGGAGAAGTTAACGGCTCACTAAAATTTCTGTTCGGGACGGGAAAAATTACCCCCTAGGGGCTGGAAAAAGGTGTTTTAGACATAGCATCGCGACAGACTCCAAGAAAAGCATAAGTTTTGGAAAAGTACATAAAAATACCACGGTCGTGATTGGGACGTCCAAAACACGATTTTTCGGTCCCTAATGGGTAATTTTTCTGGTCCCAAACAGGAAATTTCACTTGACCATAAACCTGGCAAGCACAATCTAAGGTACAACAGAATTTCGAACAACATTAAAATCTCACTGTTGCGATTAAAGCGCCCAAACCACGATTTTCGGCCCCTAAGAAGATATTTTTTAGCCCCAAACGGAAATTTTAACTGACCAAAAATTTTTCGCGCATAGTGTAAGATCCAGAATTTAAAAGTACATAAAAATATTACTGTCGTGATTGCAAGTTTAATACACGATTTTAGGGGCTCCTTAGGGGTCATTTTCCTGGTCCCAAAACAGGAATTTTACTTGAGCATAAACCTGTCAAGCACAATCTAAGCTACAGGATTTAAATGTACATAAAAATCCCACTGTTTTGGTTGCTACGTCTGAATCACGATTTTAAGGAACCTAGGGGTCATTTTTCGGTTCCAAACTGAAAATTTCAACAGTCCAAAAACCTTTTAAGCCTAATGTAAGGTCCAGAATTCAAATTATTGTACATGAAAATATCGCTGTTGTGATTGCTACGTCTGAAACACGACTCTCCGGTCCCTTATGGGTAATTTTTCCGGTCCCAAACAGACAATTTTAGTTAGTCTTAAACCTGTTTAGCACAAATTCGGCTTTGGCTTCACAATGCACCCTCGACCCCGCCTTATCCCGTAAATCGTATTTTTAGGAGCTATAGAGGCAATTTTCGGCCCGTAGAGATAATTTTAGTCGTGTAGGGCCATTTCTGAGCTTGGGATCGGATTCAGCGTCGAAAAATACATAAAAAAACATATGTCTGACCCTTGCGTAGGAACTTAAGCTTTAGCATTTTATGCTGCCGCCACACATTGGGCGAACTTGTGGCTCAATTATTTATCGAAACATTTGGCAAACTATTTGTAAATAATATATGAATTGCCAGTTGATTTAAAACTTGAGTGGCTTTTTCTGCAATATCTAAAAAATACGATATACAGGTTAAAAATAGGGGTTGGATCAGAAAATTTGGAATTTTTGGGGCCCTATACACACTTTTACTCGAAACTATGCCCGATTAAAATAAAAATCTCGCTAAATAAAGCTGAAAGCGACGCGTTTCGTATGAAAATGAGTGTGTTAAAAGTTGGACCCAAAGTCGATTGATGAGATAAGGTCACGACATTCGTCATATTGGCTAGCCTGGCTGTGACGTCAAGTCGGGCCATTTTCGGCCATGTTTGATTTTAGGCAGATCAGTGGCGTAGAATTAAAGAGGAAACAAAAAAGAACTGTACGTTATAAAAAAGTTTAATAGATTATATCAATATGCATAAGTTATAATTAAACTATAAATGTAATTAAATAATTATTTCATTTATTCAAAAACCATTATAAAAACTTTGTATAGGTATGTACATAAATAACTGGTTCCTTATTTGTTGATATACCTACCGGTTGAGCTAAATAACATATAACACATATGCAATGTGACGAAGAGACAATTTAACTAAATACGAACATGTAAACATGCGTAACTAATATTGCTTGTTTATTACATAGAGGAAACCTTTTTATTTGTAATTTCTCAGAAATTATATTCTTTACAACAGTTGGTACATGGTTCCAAATTACACTGCTGTCCTTAGTTAAGCCGGATGTTCATGAAAGCGATTTTCCGCTCGCGGATAATAATTCAGCGTTGTGATTGGTTAGTGAAAATTTAAAATGCTTTTCCCGCCAATCACAACGCTGAATTCTATCCGCGAGCGGAAACCGCTCTCATGGACAGTAGGCTTAAACGTCCTAACTACATTTTTTAAAATGTTGGCCTACACTACTACTACGTATATGCATATATATTATCAGTTATTCTATGCATTATTTATCTTTTCTCCCAAGTTAACAACGTTTTAACTTTATTGTGTGTGTTGCGTCAATGAAGTTAGGACGTCGTAACTTGGGAGAATAGATAAATAATGCATAGAATAACTTGTTTACACATATAGGCCAACATTTTAAAAAAATATAGTTAGGACGTTTTAACTAAGGACGGCAGCTATATTTAATTTTGTTACAATTTTAAGGACATATAGGGTATAATAACTGAAAACTGTTTAAGATTTAATTAGGTACCTTTCTTTGAAAAAAAAAACAAAATTTTAAATTTAATTTTAAAACGTATATTGTTATATAATATTTTTTAAAGTACCCATAACTAAATAACTTTTAATTTGAAGCATATTTGAAAAACTTAACAGTATTTATATTTTTTGTATCTATAATGACTAATACACAAAACTGATTTATTAACTCTGCTTTATTTTCTTTAAAAATACTCATGTATAATATTAATAATAAAATAATCCTTATTGTACAGAAATAATCACATACAAAGGTGGAAAGTATCGCCAGGCGTATTTTAATTAATAACCATCAACTAAAAAAATATATAAACAAAACTAGAACCCTCGACACTACACTTCTTCATAATGTACAACTTAATGAACAACACTAAAGACTAAACACTATAAAAAATTACTAAAATAAAAACAGTTAGAACCAATAAAATATGAAATCTCTATAAACTAACAACAAACATTTACAACTCGAAAATAAACAACCGAAACGAAAATAGCAGAGCCTTTTACCAAACAATAAAAGCTTCGACAACGCACGACTCTGTCAGCTGATAATACTGACAAGTTGAAACAGAACTGCCAATCGAAATCGTAATTCTCACACCCTCACGTCCCTGACCCAAGCTATCCCCGGTCTCGCTTATGTCTAAACCCCTTCTCATAAAGAAACTCTGAGTTGGACCAATCAAGGCGAATGCAGACGAACTACCCGTCCACACAATGGTTGTTTGCAAAAGTTCTGGTTAGTAGTTGGGCCAATGTCTGGCGGCGGCATCAGACAAAGCAAAAATGTTTATAAAGAATAACTTTTTTAAAGCATTAAAAAAAATATATATGTACAGTTAAGTCAATCCGTGGACACACTGTATGTATGTTGTTTATCAAGATATAACAAAACGTTTTACATAAAATTTGTATGGTTTTTAAACGTGTATGTCCTTTAGATATTTTATTGTATACAACGTTTTAAAAAACAAAAAGTAAAGACTGAGATTTTTTTTGTTAATTGTAATGCTTTTTCTTTAATCGGATTTAGCATATAGTACGCTATTGTGACTATCAGTTTGGGCACTTTTTTAAAAAACTATCAAGCATACTTACCAGTAAAATATACAGCTGCAAACCCAGTTTGTTGAATACTATCATCAGAACCAAATGTAATCCGAAGAAAATTACTTTCAGAAGCGATTATTTTGGGCACCCTGGTGCCGCAAAAGAACCATGCTGCTTTGTTTTTCCTGTGCTTAATAAGCTATAGACGTTAATGTAATCATATTCTGCATAACTAAAAATAAAAAGAAACTAACCAGAACTAATAAACAAAAATTTTTCATTATTTAATTTTTAGTCATCAGGCCTCTCCACTTATTATTAATGGTAAAGGGTAAAGAGAAAAATGATGTATTTGTTATAGAAATTTAAAAAAATAAAATGAAATAGGCAATGTATTTTAGGTCGAAGAATTTAAAAATAGTAGTAATGAAAAAAACGACGCATAAAAAACAGAAGACTAATGCCATAAATGTTACGTTTTATAAATGGAACATCCTTTTTATTATTACATTTTTGGATTCTATATGGTCAATTCTAAGTGTTTTTTTATTAAGGGTAATATACAGTGAATTTATTTATTGTTCCCATCGCTTTTATTTCCTGAGCGGATCAATTTAAAAAATGACATCTTTGGAATATGAAATTGATGCATAAATACTATATTTTAGAGTGAAATTGACAGATAAAAATTTCAAGGTGGCGGATGAGTGCCATCTTGGAAAAAAATAAATTTTAGCTTTGTTAAATTGGTTCGCTCTGAAAAAAAAGGAGGGGACATTAAAGAAATGTACTGTATATTTGTCTCCGCCTGTTTTTAGTTATTGAAACGTATTCACATTTTTAGCTTATATTATTTAATTAAATAAGTATATCAATTTAAAATGCTGGTAACGCAGTGGTACTTCACTGGCATTTTTTGGCACTTCTAGAATAGCATTGCTTTCTGTAGTTTTTCATCTTAAACCGGGGTATACAACGGTCATGCAAACCTGAAACGCACTTGCATGAAAGCAAATGTCAAATGAAGGTTTTGATACACACGATTCAGATGTACCTGTCAGTTCAGCGTCAGTTTTGTCAACTTGAACATAAGCGTAATTCAGCGAAAATATTTTTATTTTTTGTCAATGGATTCATTACTTTTAACTTTCCAAAAGCATGGATAACCTTGGTAAATATTTATAAAATCACGCAATACATCTTCCAGGTGCCAAAGAGCCATTTTGTTAACTCAAAACCAACAATATAACCCCAACGACGGTCCTAAACTGAAACTGTAACTGACGTGTCCTACACATGCACAAGTTTGCACGACGCGCGCTACGAAAAATCAAACTCGGACATCGTGTCGCATGGCAAGCCAGATGTGGCAGTTTTTTAATACAGAGGGTCAAATTTGCGTGCAAGCTTTGTTTTTTTGAAAATGTGACAGTTTTGCATGACCGTGTTTACGGGTTAAGAATAATTCATTATGCGAAAACTAATATAAAATCTACTAATAGGTAAAAAATTTTAATAACTTTGAAGTATGAGGTGATATATTAAAATTGTAATAACAGAAAAAAGGTACAATTTTCTTCTAAACATCTAGAGGGTGGTTATTAATATATTTATTTTGATAATACTTATAAGCCAATAATGTTATTGTTTAAGCGTCCATAACTTAAAAAGAGTTGAAAATAGACATACAGGGTGTTCATTTGAAGAACTTTCCACTCAAGTTATCTTCGAAACGAGACAGATTTGAGAAAATCGTCGAAACACATCATGGCATGATTTATTGAGGGGGAACGTTTTTACAAAAATTGGACGGCGCCCTTCAACCCCTTAACCACCAGGGCCACCACCCAAAATTCTTAAATGAGAAGGCGGGTCGAGTGATACATCATTTTAAAGCTCCTGAAGAGTACTTTATAACCCTAGAATATGAAGTCAATATCTTCACCTATTACAAAATGGTGGTACTTTTAAAATTACCTAAATACCTGATTTGGATGGTCATATTTCCGAAACCAATAAAGTTAGATGTACTTAATGTGGTATTTTCTTAAAGCCCATTTAAAGATATTTTTAATGGTAAAATAATATACAGGGTTCTTAAATAAAAAAATATGTACTTTTTCTTCTACCCTGCATATTACTACCAGTATCACCATTAAAAAGACCTTTAAAAGAGCTTTAAGAAAACACCACATTAGGTACATCTAACTTTATTAGTTTCGGAAATATGGCCATCCAAATCAGGTATTGAGGTAATTTTTAAAGTACCGCCATTTTGTAATAGTTGAAGATATTGACTTCATATTTTAGGGTTATAAAGTACTTGTCAGGAGCTTTAAAATAATGTATCACTTGACCCGCCTTCTCATTTAAGAATTTTGGGGTGGTGGCCCTGGTGTTTAAGGGGTTAAAGGGGCGCCGTCCAATTTTGTAAAAAACGTTCCTCCTCAATAAATATCTTGACGTGTTTCGGCGATTTTCTCAAATCTGTCTCGTTTCGAAGATAACTTAAGTGGAAAGTTTTTACCCTCAATAAAAACACTTAGATTGATTATAAAATTTAAAAATGGAATAATAAATATGATGTTTCATGTAATTGTTTTCTAGTTACAATTTTTAAATTCTCCGAGCTAAAATATAATAATTGGCTATCTTGAATTTCTTAAAAAATACGAATAAAGTCAAAAAATATGCCATTTATCCTCTTTACTCAAATATCCTGTTCATAGAAAAACCACATATTCAATATGCTTAAATATTAGGATTTAACCAAACAAAAGTTAACAATAAGAAAGATAAAGGGTTTTAAAATAATGATATATAATAATTTTAATTTATTACAAAAATGTTTAATATCTTTTAACTATTTTAATAAAACTCGCTATCTAGGTGTTATTTAAAATGATGATATGTCCAGACCCAATGTTATTTTTTATCTTGAGCTAAAGGGCGAACCTTCTAACTACTTTAAATTTCTCTAAAACTTTGCAACTTGTTTGTGCTACCCTGTATTTATTTTAGGTGGTTTGGTGCAACAAAAACTAAACCGGATGATTCTCAAAGGTGGTTTTCCCCTATAACTTTTTCCCGCCTTAAGAAGTCGTAAGCAAGAACAGACGATTAATTTCATTTTTACATAGCTACTTTGCTTAATATTAACCGTTTTAGCTTAATAATGGCATACTAGTTTTAAATTTAAAGGAATTAGTTTTTGACAGTAGAAATGTCAAATGAGGTGTCATTGTATTCAAAAGTCGACTTTAGCGGTTAGGTTACACTAAGCAACCTAAACGCAAATATCTCAAAAACAGGTGCTCAGAATGATTCTTACAATTGTCTCTTTTTTTTTGTGCGGATTTTAGTGTTTTACTCAGATAGTATATAGAGGGTAGCACAAAAAAATTGCCATGTTTCACAGAAATTTAAACAAGGGTACAACACATCAAAATTACAATTGGATCTAAATAGGCGTTAAAAACCCTTATATACCAAGTATTATAAAAAAAAATAAAAACTTTTTAAAAAGTTAATAATACTCTTGTCACTTTAACACCCTAAATCTATTAAGTAGTAAACACCTTGTATTTAAAAACCCACCTACCTGCTGGTCGTAATTATTTCCTTCTACATCCAAGTGAGTAAAATTCAGGAATATAACATGCTGTGGAGGTGCTTCTATCTCCCATATGCAATGTTTGTCACGAGGATAAAATTCTGGGAACGATGGTGATGTGACAGTACCATTTGTGGAGTTGAATTTTCCACCACAAGCGTCTAAAAAATAATTGAAAATAACTAAATAAATTTTAAATTTGTTCTTTTAGATTTGGAAGTTTTCTAATATACCGGTAAAAAATTAGGAAGAAATAAAAAAACCACTTTGTTTTGGTTTTCCAAATTGCTATCGTCGTAGTTTTAAATCAAACTGTAAATCTTGTGGGGAATCACACAGATACTTTTATTATTTTACATAAAGCAAATGTTTTGGGAAAGAATAACTAACTTTCTTTTGAAATATTTTGAATACCTAGTATAGATATGCATGTAGAATTTTTTATTTAATTTCGGCGTTTAAATTTTGCAAAAACAGATTCTAAATAAAAACAATATTTAATTTACAAAAAGAATTATTTAAATCTTTTTTGCAACGAATCAATTTTAATCTGATCTCCTATTAGTCAGCTAATAAGCTAAAAGTAAAAATATGTATGACTTACCAACACAACTCTTTTTATCAGAATGCAGTTCAAATCCTGGATTGCAGGCACACATAAAGCTCCCTAAAGTATTTACACATAATTGCTCGCATCCGTCATCAGTTTTCTCGCATTCATTAAATTCCGCTATAAGTTTTGCTGAGAATCCTCCTCTTTGGTTAGATCTAAAACACAATATAACTTAAGTCAATATTAACTTAATAGTAGGGGAATCCACGATGCTAAATGGGGATTTACTTGAGCGTCATAAAGGCCTATTGGGTTGCAAAGCTTAGATGATAAGAAGAAAAAAATGGTATATAATGTATACCTTTTCATCAGTGGGGGAAGCGGCTTTAGATTTTTAAATATGTCAAAAAAACTGTTATTATTTTGGCTTGAGGAAATTGTTCCGATTATATTTTTTTCGATATCCTTATTTTCTTTAAAATAAAAAAATAGCCTTGCTCGAGTAAGTCAAAATAAGATTTTTTTAACAACTTTGTAGCCCTCCGCTTTCTGTACGTCACTCTCAAATTGTCAGATTAGTGAAATATACACATGTGCATTGTGCATCCTTTTATTGCTTCCCTTTAACACGAATAGCACATTTCTGCCAAGATGCTCATGCGAAAGCTGATCTTCGCCATGTATGTTTCCAAACAGAATGTTCTTTTACGTGTTAGCACATTGCAGTTGTATTTTATGTATAGGACTGTTTCTTTCTCTTCTCGTCTGTATGTTAAAGAAAAATTTTATATGTCCATTTTCTCTAAGAGGTTCCCTAGATAACAGTGGCCTGTTAATAATCCTACTACGCGCCTTAACTGAGTACGTCTCAGTTGAAGGACTTCAGCTGTAAGATTTTTGAAAGGATCGCCCAGTATCTTCTTCTCATGTCATCGATCAGATACTGCTATTCGAACCATCTACTTGTTTTTATTTTCATTACCTGCTTAGATAGCCTGAGCATTGGCACTGGACCGCAGAACCTTCTAGATGACCTAGCTACTTTTCCATTGCCTTCTATTTCCTAGTATCTAGGAAGCCAGAGAAGTTCTATCGTATTGTTCCTGTCAGCGAGTTTTTTGAGACTGTTTAGGTACTTCATCGTGATTTTGGATGTAATACGATCTGATTATAATGCTTTTAGATCAGCCTGACTTGCGTAGTGAGCCCAAGTACACCAGCACCCACTCATCATGGGTTGGGATTGATCTTTAGTTAACACCAGTGTTAGTGATGAAAAGTATTTAAAAATTATTTTGTTATTCATTTTTTTAACGCTCAGTCTCTGAGATTGACTTATCGGGTAACTTCGACCTATAATTGCCAAACCTAGTGCCGTAAGTGTTTGTTCTGCTCAATAGCTTTATATCCCGGAACAGAGACTTTGGAGTGAAAATATTAATTTATTTTATACCGTATTTTTACAACCGCGCATTTCCGTGAGGGGTAGTATAATTTTAGCAAAGGTACTTGTAATTGGCTAAAAGTAGTCTTCTATATCTGCTTGAATATTGCTGGTATAAAAATTGCCAAAAAATCAAACTTTTGTGCATTTTTCCCGCAAAAAGGCTTTAGAAAGTTCTTCGTTACCCTTTATCTTTTGAATGTGACAGGGTTTCGAGATCGGGTAAAATTTGGATAAAAGAGTATCACTTTTGCATAAACGGCTTTGTAGTCATATGGCCTAAAGTCGTGTCCTTACTTAGTCACATGTTACACAAACTTGTTGTCAATACATATTTCTATAACTTAAAAACTAACTCTTAATGTCAAAACGTTAATGTGGACCAGCCACAAACATGTTGCCGCAACATTGTTTGGGTTACAAACAACTTTTAAAAAACAAATAACTTTGCTATTTCATAAAATTTTTAAAAACATGTGAGATAAAATTGTTGATAACAGTGGTGAGTAGCAAGTGAGGACGCGGCTACTGACTAACAAACTTTTATTTTTAATTAAAATGGGGGTCATGTACCACCTTGTTTTAAAGGCCCCCGCCCCCAATTTTCTTCTGAATAAATCTTTATTTTTAAAAATCAGCCCAGTCTTTACAGATTTATAAGCTTATGTCATTAAAACCGCACTGGTAGACGCTTCCAAGCCTGAAACGGTAGACTTTCAAGAACAAAGCGGTGCTAAAAAAGGAATCGGACGGCCTTAAACAGTAGGTGGTACATCATTCCGCTGTCCATTTGAACAAAAACGTTGATGGTTTCTCATAGGTACTAGTCTACGTAACTCAAAAATTTGTATGCCAAAAAATAGTTTCAGTGCTGGCCTACCTTTTTATTCAATCTCGATGTCTTATTCCATTTAAAAGATAAAGGAGAGGGAGAACTTTAAAACCTTTGCTGTATAGTTATAAAGTGTACTTAGTAGTTAAAATTCGCTCTCTCTGACCCTTGTTAACCTTATTATTACAACGGAGCATGTTAAAAAATTAGTGGTTAAATTGTTAAACAATAATTTAACCAATGGTTTTTTTGAGATGTGTTAATTTCAAGCAACCAACTTGGCAAAATTTTAATATTAATTTAATTCTATATATGCAAAAATTGTTTATAAAATTTTAATTTTTTATTCTTTAATATTCAGCGAATTGGTACCGGAGTACTATAGTCACCTCTAAGACTTTAACTAGAGTACAGTGACGGAAATAAAATTTCGTACACTTAGGTTAACATTTTATATCAATTTTAAATATTTTGGTAAACTTGGCTTTTTACCTTTTCTCACTCTTAATTAATATTCAATAAAATACATGACTCCAAAATAAATATATTGTTTATTTTATTCAAATATTAAAAAAACACTGGCTTAATATTTCAAAGCCGCACAATTTTTTCCACTAATAAGTTTAAACGTGTGGGCATTGATGCAATCAGCATTTGTGCATGGTGAACATTGTAATTATTCCAGGTTTCTTCAATTTTATTCCACAAATCATCACTGTTAATTTCCTTTACGATATATTCCCAAACGTTTTTGATTGGATTGATATCAGGGCTTCTTGAGGGCCAAGGTAACAATGAAATGTTATTTTCCAGTAGCCAGTTCGAAACTCTCCTTGCTGTATGGACGGGGCAGTTGTCATGCTGGTATATATATATTTTCTTGTTTCAAATATATTGTTTACCGATGGCAACATATCATTTTAAGTATGTGTATATAAGCTTGACTATTAAATCTTTCTCGAATACGGTGGCATATGCCTAGCACTCTGAAAGACATATACCCCCATACATTAACAGAAAATATTCCACTTGTTTTAACATGCTGGGTATATTTTTTTCGTTACCGATGTATTTTGCGGCCTATACACTCTGATCTGCCCACTATGATAAAACTGAAAAATCTTCTCATCGGTAAATACTACCCTTTCCCAAAAATCCATACCTTGCGCTAAATATTCAGTGCAAACCCCATTCTTTGCTCTTTTATTCATATTGGTCAAAAATGGCTTTTTAGCAGCTACACTGCTTCTCAATTCCGATTTTTTTCCTAATACAATTTCTTGCCGTTCTTACTGTCCCAGGTAAATTAGTTTGGTTTTGTGCTTCTACAGCTGTCTGAAATGGATGTTTCGCAAAAAATCTATCAGATCATTATCTTGATTTTGGTTTGAAATTTTTCTTCTACCACTTCCAGCCCTTCTCTCCAATGATCATGTATTTTCCCATTTAGTTCTGAGGCTTTGAATAGTGCTTCTTGGTTTTCCCAATCCTGCTGAGCTATTCTTCCCAGAGAAACACCTTCTTCAAATAAAGTAATTACTCTCGCCTTCTCTAGTTCATTAATTTTCCAAAATTAAAAAAGTAAAATAATGT
Organism: Listronotus bonariensis; assembly: GCA_014170235.1. Taxonomy (NCBI): domain Eukaryota; kingdom Metazoa; phylum Arthropoda; class Insecta; order Coleoptera; family Curculionidae; genus Listronotus; species Listronotus bonariensis. The sequence goes on from JACEGR010003448.1 coordinate 46,198, forward strand.
AATTTTTGAAATATGTGACAGATAACAATTTGTCAAGTAAGGTATATTTCCAGGTGATCCAGGTACGCAAAAAGCCAAACTGGGAAAATTAGGTGTACGGGATTTAATTCCGTCACTGTACATACTTACTTGTCTGTTAAAAATTTTACTGTCATTTCGTTTCCTGTAGAAATGACATTTTCTGGTATGACAGATCCACAATACCGTGCTAAGTGTGTAGCGTTGGACAGTAATCCATCCCTAATAGCTAAGTAATCATAGCTACAGTCTGCATGGTGTTCCAAATCAAAAGCCAGGAATTTAATGGCGACTTGGTATTTTTCTGGGACGGTGACTTTCCAGATACATTCCTTGTTTGGGTGGTAATCATCCGGATAATTTGGAGAGGCCAAATGTCTAAAATGATAATAATATGGTTAGTATGATATTACCCTCATAAAAAAAAGGCTAAAAAATATATATTGGTCAAAATGTTGGGCAAATAATCTCCTTGCCACTATTTCAGATTTGAATTAAAAACAGTAACTTTTCTCTACTGTTTCTCTAAATTTCAATATAATTTTATTAATAATAATAATAATTTATTTCAATTTACATTAGTAAACTTTTTTTTATGTCTTAATAAATTTTCTAATTTTATATTTTTTTAAGGTCAAAACCAGTTTAAAAGCCTGATAAAAATAATATTTCTTAGTAACATATATGGGGCAGTATTTATACAGGGTGATTTAAAAATCGATCACGAAACATAAGGGCATGATTCTACTTGACAAAATAAGGGTAGAGCTTCATATAAAATTTTTTCAAGTGTTATTCGGTTTCGAGTTACAAGCCGTCAAAGTTTAGTTTTTATTTTGGTTTTTTCGCCATATTGCATTTATTTACAAATACCAATCCAGTTGATATTTGGCACACAAATCGAGCTGTGCAGTTTCTAAAATTTTAAGACAAAAGTACTTTTTTAAATACCGCCAGAATGCACTTTACCTAAAACTTAAAATTTATTTACATCATAACTTTTCATTTTGACAGATATTGCAAGCTGGGGCGCCATTTTATAGAAAATCAAAACTAGGTACTCTTTATTAAAGTCGCAAACCTCACCGTTTAGGCACCGACCAATAGACATCAAAGTTTTCATTAATTTCAATCAAATTACCTATATACATACAGGGTGTCCAGTAACCCAACCGACAAACTAAACCAAACGATTCTACAACAAAAAATAAGAAAAAACTTCATATAAAGATATGTCCTAAACTTCTTAGTTTTTGAACTACGAGGTGTTAAAATTTAAAAAAAAAAGTTTTTTTTTTAAATATTTAACACACCGTAGTTTAAAAACGAAGACGTTTAGGACATATGTTTTTCTGTTGTAGAATCGCCTTGTTAGGTTTGTCGGTTGAGGTACTGGACACCTTTATGTATGTAGGTAATTTGATTGAAATTGATGAAAACTTTGATGTCTATTGGTGCCTTAACAGTAAGGTTTATTGACTTTAATAAAGAGTGCCTTATTTTTAAGTTTTTGATTGTCTATAAAATGACGCCCAGCTTTGCGATATCTGTCAAAATAAAAAAGGTATGATATAAATAAATTTTAAGTCTTAGGTAAAGTTTCCTCTGGCGGTATTTAAAAAAGTAATTTTGTCTTAAAATTTTAGAATCTACCAAGCTCAATTTGTGTGCCAAATATCAACTGATTTTTAAAAGAGATGTTGCATTATATAGGTTGTTATTTTGAACAAAACAGCAAAAAAATTAAAATAACTCCCTGAAAGTTTAGACAAAACATATTATTTAATCAAATACTTCTTGCAAAACTTACCCTTCCGAGGTTATATGAAGAACTCCTCCACATAAAACTTCAAAACTTGCTGTAAATCCTTTATGTTCTTTTACATTTTTAGCTACATAAGTAACTAGCATTCGACTGCTCTCCGACTTAATCTCTGAAATTTCTCCACGGCCACAAAAACACCTAAATAATATTTTATATAAATTTTGTATACATTGCTAACTTCTTTATCATTGCAGATACTATATCAGTTAAGTTATTGAAGAACTAGTAGTATTTTTTCGCAAAAAATTAATTGAGTTATTAATTTATTGCAAAAATCTACTTTTTGATATGAAATACCTTGCATATTTTATCTTTATTTAAAGATCTATCCAAGAGCTTTTAACAAAGTTGACTTGTAATATAATCAATTTTGTATAGTTTCGAAAATATGGCCATCCTCAGAAGTTTAGTAGTAAACTAGATTTCTTTTTCTGATCATACTGTATGTTGCATAACCGTTAAAAGGATATTTTAAAAAAGCTTTAAGAAAATAGCACCATTGGTATGTATATCTCTTACAGTATTTGAAATCTGATACACTAAACTCAATGCAGTGGATAAAATGGAGATTAAATTATTTTTTTAGGTTTGGTATATTTAAAACTATTAAATTGGTATTTTCTTAAAGCTTCTTAAAATCTTCTTTATGGTAATGCAATATACTGTAACCTTGTGTTTCTTTTAAAAATGCTAGTTCACCATCAAACTTCTAATGATGGCTATATTTCCGAAACAATAAAAAATTGGATATATTACATATGAACTTTTTTAAAGCTCTTTAATAGAACCTTAATATTTACAAGGTAATTAATTTAAAAAAGTACATTCTTTGTTGCAAAAAATACTACTGGTTTGCTAATTTACTTGACCTCGTGTCTACAATATTAAAAAGTTAGCAATAGTGCTGACTTAATTTTGATTATCCTGTATAGAGTGTGTAAATGGATAGACATATATAGCGCCGTATTTTTTATTTTTAATATTGCAAAAAAATAGTTGTTCGTATAAAAAATGTTTGCTTTATATAAGATATTATAAGCTATAATGAAAATTGTCGTAGGCTGCAGATACAGGATGGTTTAAAATCGCAAAAATATTACCTGAAAAAATTTAAAAGCTGTAAAACCTTTGTAAATCTAATTATGTTAATAGCATAATAAATAAATTAACGTAAATATTTTTTTCAGGAAAAAAATAATATAAAAAAATTATATTTCGTGCAATTTACTATTTTTTTTCTAAGAATAAAAGTGATTCAAGATATAATTTTTTAATAAACAAGAATATTTAAAATTATTTTGATGGTATTTTGCAAATAATATATTTTTTCATGCTTTTTAACCAGGTAGTTTTGAAACGATTTTTTCCAATTTCTATGTTTTTAAAATAATTTTGTATATTAAAGGGTAATTTTTAATATAGCTTTTAGCATTTTGGGTAAAGCAAAATTTTTAATAATACAATTTTTTGAAATATTAAAGTTAAAAAATAACAGGTATAGACACACTGTATATTATAAGTATTGTGTCTACAAATGTAAATTTTATATTTTGAATCAGATATTTTTAAATAAAATGTGTTCATTTTAAGCATTTCATTTTACAAGAAACATTTAATATAACGTTTTTCAATTGGAAAAAAAAGCAAAAGACAACAAACATACAATTAAACGAAACGAAACGAAACGAAACGTCGGCAAATACAGAACGTTTTTCATCCTAAGACGTATTTAAACTATTAATACCTACCAAGGAGTTTTGATTTCTTCCAGTACCCATCTCGAACTTCCAAATAATCACTGGAACAATTGGGCGATTTAAAAATATTTAGTGAAGTTATATTGAGAATAATTTTTTCTCCTGGCGTAGCAGTAATTCGCCATTCGCAAGAGATAGTATCATCTGCATCATTGATGTTGGGAGGAGGTGAAGCAAAAGTTCCTGATTTAGTTTGAAATGTGCGGCCGCATTCTAATAAAAATAAAAATATACAGGCTGTTACAAATTCGATGAACACCATTAGCATCTCGGAAACGGTAAGAGATACAGGGTTGGTTAAATTGGGGCAAAGTTGTGCATTTATATGCTTAACAATATTCCTCTCTAAAAATTTACAAATTGCAGAAACAGTTTTTATTGTTTTCTTGGTTTATTTAAAGAGATATTTTAAAACTAACACGACACATTAATATTACCACTTTTTCTGTTCTATAAAATTATGTTCACTAAATTTAAGATCCGACGTTTCGTCTCTTTGAGCCACCATCATCAACTCTGTTTTTTAAATATACGAAATACCTGCAAACTAGAAATTTCCCCGAACGTTTGGGATAAAATCGTTATTTGTAATGGTGAAATGATGATGGTTTATCAGTTCGAAACGTCGCATAAATGTAAAGTGTGATATATCGTTGTATTTAGAAATAAAGAACGAGTGTATTAAGATGAAACGTCGCATTTTAAATTTAGTGACATCATCTTATAGAACAGAAAAATTGGCAATGTTAATGTGTCGTTAGTTTTTAAATATCTCTTTAAATAAACCGAAAAAACAATAAAAACTGTTTCGCAAAATTTCGGGTTTTGCCGGATATTTCCGGAACGACTGCAAATTTTAAATTGTTAAAACGGAATATTGTTAAGCATAAATAATTGCCTCAATTTGTAACACTGATCTTTACCGTTACGAGATCCAGTGGTGTTCCTGAATGTAACTGCGTACTGTACAAACTTTAAGGATTTACCGTAAAATTTTAGCGATTTAAAATGAAGAAAAACTTCATATGAACCAGTAGTCAAGAGCTGAAATTTGTTTTATCCTTGACGGAAATCTCAATAAATATTTTATTTACGAAAATTGCAGTGGCGTACCATTTTTTCTCCAACAGTATTTACCGTAAATATCTGACGGACAACACTGGACAAATTTGTCGGTAGAGTTACAACTGGTGGACAACCTGTATACAAATATTAATTTAATTTTTATTATTAAAAAATCAAAACTTACTTGGACAATTATAAAGGATTTGGGTTTGTTTAATATCTCCTTCGCTTAATCCAACTCTCTGCCCGATTTCCGGGATTTTCATTCCAAGAGGTATCCCTATGGGTTGTATAGTATCCAAAAATACATTTTTAGAATAGGTATTTCTGGCGTAGTGCATTATAGAATTATAGTCATATTTTAACCCTAGGGAAGTCACTTGATCAATGGGAAGTTTGTTGAAGTTGGTTTCTTGACCTGAAAAATGTTAAACTATTATTTACATTTATTTATATTGATTTTTAGACCCTATATTTGAAGAACACTCTGTACAGGATGGGTCAAGTTTAACATTTTTATTAAATTGTACCTGGGCCCGTAATAAAATGGACTTTATGATAAGAATCCTTTTAAAAACTTTTAGGGTGTTTTTTTGACGTTTAACACGAATAATCATACCGTCATATATCACAAAAAAGATTTTTTTCTTCTTATTGCGCTATTATTGAAACAAAAACCGAGAGCTGAAATAAAGCCGAGGAGTAATGTACATACAAAAAACACCAATTTTGTTTTAAAAATAACGCAATAAGAAAAAAATAGTTTCCCGTAAAATTTGACGTATGTCGCTTACGCTCTTTGTCAAAGACCTATTGATATGGAAGCGGCGCTTTAACCCAACCTGTCAATGTTTCGGGTGTCAGACTAGGCGCACGCGTCACTTTTTTGTCGGTCAAGTTTACCACAATGTTTTATGTAAACTGATGCATTTAAGGCGAATTTTTTATTGTCAACGGTTCAAAAGACGTTTTAAAGCGTATTTAAAAATGACGTCGTTAAAAATGTAGTAAAAGTTAAATGTTTTTAAACCTATGTGTCAGCTGATAATTTTTAACCTCAATTTTTCTATTGCTTGACCCAGCTCGCGAGTTACTTTATTTTTTAGTTAATTAATAATGTTTCCTTTCTTCATTTACTTTATGAAAAATCTTTTTCGTATTTTTAACATCCACAACTACAACAGCCGCCAGATTACTTAATATCTGTTTCTTTTAGGGGATCTCACTTCTTTGCAGCGTTCTCCGACATGTTTTCAAAAACGGTTGAACCCGCGACGTTGATGACGTTATCATTTACCGAAAAATGTTATGATTTTGAACCGTTGACAACCGTTGACAATAAAAAATTCGGCTTTATTTATTTATTTTTAATTTTAAATAAGAGATTCTGTATATATTTTTAAATGGTCAAAAAGTTACTTGTTCAAAAATATATAACAATTTATATTGCTCTTAAGTCATTTTAAAGTTATTGCATATCGTGTTAATTATTATTGGCTATTGGTTAAAAAGTACCTCATAAAAATAAGTAATATATTTTACTTTAAACAATTTTAAATATACTATTGTATTTTTACATGCATTGAAGCAAAATCATTTATAATAATAATTTAATGCCGCAAATGAAAGTAAAAAATATATCCTGTTTTTAGAGGTAAAAAAATGTGTTATGTTCATGTTTTAACATTTAACCTTTTGGATTAGGTTTTAAAAACATACGCTTATTTTCTATTTAACAGAAAAACACCTGTATGTCCCTGCACTCACCAAATCACCTATTACTTATACCTATAAGTAACAGGTGATCATGGAAAACCAACACAAGCTTCCCTACTAAAATTGTTTAAATTTAACTTATGTACGTACTTATAACTATCTTTACTGTGTATCTATGTACGGAATACATACTATTGTCAAATAAAAATAAATTGAACGTGTTATTAAAATCTAATTAAAAAACTCTTAAGTTAACACATTGGTTAACCCTCCAAATAAAATTATTATTTACCTTTATTTGCGATTATTTAATGATTAAAATAAATGCTTTTGTTGCTATTGCAGTAAATAAAATACATAAGCTAAATTAAGCTTGTTTAAAGTTAAACATTTGGCTTTCATATAGCCACTTGTTACCCAATAGAGATAATAAATGACAAAATATCCAATATCATAGGTACATTTTTTAAGCAGGTAGTTTTTGGCCATTTTAATTAATTAAATCAAAAATGCCTAACATTAAAAAAAAAATAAACAGCATATCTGAAATCTGCAAAACAACTTTTGTTGTGTTTGTGTTTTTTTAAATTTAAAATATCTGTAAATAAAAAGTCATAAAAAATCAAGAAACCGCAAGAAATTAAAAAGACAATCTAATATTTACAATTTAACATTATATAATAAAATATGATACACCATTTCTAAAAAGTTACTTGATTAATATCTAATTATTTTAGGACATTAAATTGAATATTTTGTTGATATTATTATTTTTGTATAAACAAACAATATTGTTGTTATTAAAATATTGGAGCAAACTTTATCTTTAAGCTAATTTAAATTACGATATTACTTATGTAAATTATATGTTTAATGACATATAAACTTTAACATTTTCTGGAAAATCACAATACATGTATACAAATTAATACATTTATTTTTTATTCGGCACAACAATTCTGCTAGGCACTTAATCAATTTATTATCGATAATTAATAATTTATTATTAATGATTATTGTACTGACCTCTGACTATATTGTCAACAAATACTTGGACGTAACTATCTCGGTCCGGTCGGGTGTGTTCGTGATAATAGCCGATTGCGTGACCTATTTCGTGGACAACGATGCCAAATTTTGCACAGTTTTCGCCAATGCTTAAGGCTTGAGCGCCAATACCGCGTTTGCCGACGAAAGAACAACACCTGAAAAAAAATGTGGTTTTGTTATGATTACCTTAAGAATGAACTTCTGTGTCAGTCACAATTATAGTACCAGTTATCCAAAAGGGTTTCTAACAATTATTTTCTATTAATATTAAAATTTATAATATTTGTTATTAACTAACAATGTTAAAAAGCCCTGCAATGGCGGTAAATGTAAAGTTATTACAAACACAGCAACATAATAAGTTTTTTTCTGGTGATGGCTTCTGCATGTCCGATAACTTAAAAATCGATTTTGACATGTGTCATGTAAACAGCGGTATGGCGGGAAATTTGAAAAAAAAAAGTAAAACGGAATCACAAAAAGAAGGGTTAGATCACAAAATAATAAAAAAACAGAAAAAAACAAAAAAAATAGAATAAAAAATGTTTAAATTTTATTTGTAGCTTAAATGCAAAGTTTATGACATGTATTCAAAAAAGTAAATTAGCCATTTTTTTAACAAACCATAAATGTACATTTTATTTGCCAGGCTAGCTTTAATGAATTAAACTTTGTTTTTTTAAGATAAAATAAGCCATATTCTTGTTTTTCTTACAACAAAAACATTTAATTTAAAAATTACTGGTTTTCGTCAGGACATCTATCCGGTCACAAATCTTTTAAGCAAAAACCCTTTTTCTTTACCAATTCTTGTAGATGACATGTAAAATTGGATATTTTAAGGTTAACTTTTATTTTTTGAACCGTGCAATACTTTCTATAGAGAATAACTTTTTGGTAAAATTAAAGATAATCAATATAAAGCCAACTTACGTAGATACACTGTATTCAAAATAATAAAGAATTCTCACCGAAATACCAATATACTCGTTTGGCCAAATCAGAAAGTTCATAGGCAAATGGGGTAACAACAACGCAAATTTACTATGTTGGCCAGCATTCTTGGTCTAATCTCTCTCTAAACAATACTAAAGCAAGAATCCGTAGGTAAACTTTTGTCAACATTGTAATACAAGTTAGCAAAAACAAATTTTAGACAAGCCGGCGCTGAAAATGGTTTTAATTTTATTTAACAATATTTACTAAATTATCTTTTTATAGATAAACTAATTTTAGTTTTGCTAACTAATATTTAGAACGTTTATTTTTTTATCGCATATTTCAACTGGATTTGATTAGTTTGTGTTAGTATTTTTCAGTAACAGTTAGTTATGATTTTAGATAAATTTATTGCAATATTTAAGAACATAGATGTTTGATATGTGTATGTATATAAACCTGCCACTCTTCCTTATTAACAAAATATTTAGAGTCAATGTATGACACCACAATGTCTGTTAAATAGGTTTAAAAAAAATGTAAAATTTGGCTGAAGATATGCTCTATATTGGTTAGGCGAATTCATTTATTCAATGGACTTTTTTATTGAGTACACGCCAAAATCTATGTACAAAGAATGGAACCTCCTCAGTCCTGGCCCCGGGGTATACGAGCTGACCCTGTTCAGCCTGGACTTTCAAATAAGACTCAACGAATAGAACCGGACTGAATTTCGCACAATCTTTAAAACACAAAATACAAGAAAATCTCTGAATTAATTCTAATTAAAACCATACGACGTTAAATAAAAATACAGGAACTGTTATTTATAAAATACTTTGAAGGCATAAGTCTTATAAGGTAAAACTTGTAGACCATTAGCTAAACATAAAGAACACATATCGTACATTGATATTTAGAATGTTATAGATCAATGATCTGTCAACAACCTATTTGATAACACGCATAGGATTTATTGAGATGCTTTGACATACGGTGGCAGAACTTGCTCACCGTAAAATCGACGAACGTGCATGTTAGTATTAATTAAAATTATTGTGTGGCATCAATTTCAGTTAAGCTATTTTCAACTAATTCTTATACTTATGGCGACTCATGGCACAAATGTAAAACTATTTTCAGTTTGGAATCAATAGGGCATTGAATTTAATCAGGTTCAATTCAAGTATTAGTTAACGCTATACCGGGACCAGGACCGAAGCGGTCCCATTCTTTCCAGGCGTGTACTCAACAAAAAGACCATCCAATAAGTTTCTACAAAATCGAAACTTAGCATATCAAGTAATTTTATTGTAATGTTTAAAATCAATTCGGCATGTTAAACAATTATAGAAAAAAACTAAAATTTTTTATTGTATTAATTTTTAAACGGTTTGAATTAGGTTGACCAGCTTATTTGTTATTTGTTATTCATTACTTACATACCTATTTGTTTGGGTCAAATTAAGTAATTATTGTAATTTGGCAGATTGATCTGAAAATTAGTACACACTCTTAATCTTAGATGACAATACAATATAATAAATTTTTTATGATTCTAAATCCAAGATGGCCGACAATAAAATATGGCGAATTACATATTACTTTACAAAAACTTTAATATGGGTATCAAATGGTAAAATAGAGCTCACTTTGAAAAATTGAAAATCCAAGATGGCCGCCACCACAAAATGACGGATTACATGTTTTTTCCACAAACACCTTAATATGGGTATCTGTAGTGAAAGGACTTAATTAGTAAAATAGAGCTCATTCTTAAATAACTAAACTCAATATAATGCGAAGTAATAACTACCAACAATACTAAGAACTTAGAAAATAAACTATATAATTTTTATTTATGTTAAACGGTTTTATTACACTAAAAATGAAGTAGATTATGTACTAAAAGCTAAAAAATAATTTGGTTGGTCGTAGCTACCAGATCGCAACAATCTTCTCATTACTGCGATGATATTGAGGGTAATGATCAGACAAATAACAAAAATTTTGGTAAGTTCTGGTTAGTTCTCGTTAGATCACTGACTTTTTAAACCACTAAAATACATTTTTTTATTGTGATAACTATGGTTAATAATTATGAGGTAATTTTAGGCAAAAAGATTTATAAAGAAATGGCGGATTAAAAAATACTAAAATATATAGGGTGGTCCTATTTGAAATACAATAATCATACCACATTTTGGTGTAAGTGGCAACGCTACAACATTAAAAATATTACAGATCGTTAGATCACAAGTCATTACCTATGTTGCCAAATTTTTACAACAAATCCAATGTTCCATTTTTAGTAAATGTTTAAGATATTATCGGAGCTCTGTATAAACTTACCCACATGGTCTCTCCGTAAAAATACATAATCAATATTTTCAGTTTCGTTTCTCTCAACGAATTTCAAACACGTATGATTTTCCCAGTGTCGCATGGCCTGCTTTGCTAAAGCTCGTCGAAAAGTACTCCAGGTCTCATCAATTTCATAGGGAATGATCCCGTTGTCCCACAGGCGATCCTTAACAGTAGTTGCAGCGGCTCTCTTTATAACTTTGTGTGTCGGTACTGATACATCAGGTATTGTTTTCCTTAAAAATATGTATTAGGTAATATCTAATAAATAATTATATATGTTTTTTTTTAATCTGGTTTAGGTCTTACAAGCTAATTTTTTTGGCTACGAAATACTTAATTATTATCGATTGGGGGCTTCAAATAAAAATTTAAAATATAGGAAAAGAAGAAGACTTGAGTTCACAGTTATTGACAAAGACACTCGCTTCATGTCCCTGGGACCTGTCAAAGCAACTTTTAAAAGACAAATAAAGCGCACCACAAAAACAAAGGACTTTAAGGAAAAAAAATTATATGTTTAAGTAAGTTGAGACTTTAATTTAAAAAAAATAAAGATCAGGACCTAGATCACTGTCATTCACCGTGTTCTCCGTTGCTCCGATCGGGGAAGCCAGAAGAAAGCGTTGATGAATTCTACTCGTTAGTTAGTTTGCGTACGCGCGTCAACTCTTGGTGAGGACGGGTGATGACTGGTGCCCAAGCGCAAAAATACGATTATTCCCCAATGTAACTTAATTTTTATTTCGCTTAAGTTTAGCCATTAGAAATTTATCCAGATGAGAGTTTTAGACATATCTAGGAATAAAGAAAGTTTGTGACTTCTTCAGACAAAGGAGTTAAAGGAAAACAAATTATAGGTTTAAGTAAGTTGAGCTTTTACTTTAAAAAATTAAAGATTAAGACCTAGCTCACCGTCATTCACCGTGTTCCTCGTTCTCCGTTCGGGAAGCCAGAAGAAGCGTTGATGAATTCTACTCGTTAGTTAGTTTGCGTACGCGCGTCAACTTTGGTGTGGATGGGTGGTGACTGGTGCCCAAGCGCAAAAATACGATTTTTCCCCAATGTAACTTAATTTTTATTTCGCTTAAGTTTTACCATTAGAAATTTATCCAGATGAGAGTTTTAGACATATCTAGGAATAAAAGAAAGTTTGTGACTTCTTCAGACAAAGGAGTTAAAGGAAAACAAATTATAGGTTTAAGTAAGTTGAGCATTTACTTTAAAAAATTAAAGATTAGGACCCATAGCTCACCGTCATTCACCGTGTTCCCCGTTCTCCGTTCAGGGAAGCCAGAAGAAAGCGTTGATGAATTCTACTCGTTAGTTAGTTTGCGTACGCGTGTCAACTTTTGGTGAGGATGGGTGGTGACTGGTGCCCAAGCGCAAAAATACGATTTTTCCCCAATGTAACTTAATTTTTTTATTTCGCTTAAGTGTAACCATTAGAAATTTATCCAGGTGAGAGTTTTAGACATATCTAAGAATAAAAAAGTTTGTGACTTCTTCAGACAAAGGAGTTAAAGGAAAAAAATTATAGGTTTAAGTAAGTTGAGCTTTTACTTAAAACAAAAATAAAGATTAGGACCTAGCTCAACGTAGTAGTCATTGCCTTACCTTGGCAGCCCCACTCTTTCACCCGTGACGTCATTACGAGGAATCTTGGGTGACGCCTATTTTAGGGTACTGCGCATGCGCGTCATATTTAGGAATCTTGCGCAACGCGTTGTTTAGGGCGTGGTCAATCTGTCATCTGTCAAATGTCATCTGTCAAATGTCATCTGTCACCTGTCATATGTCAAAATCTCTGACGTCATATTTAGGAATCTTGCGCAACGCGTTATTTAGGGCGTGGTCAATCTGTCGTCTGTCATCTGTCACCTGTCATATGTCAAAATCTCTGACGTCATATTTAGGAATCTTGCGCAACGCGTTATTTAGGGCGTGGTCAATCTGTCAAACGTCATCTGTCACCTGTCAAATATCACGTGACTTAGAAAATGGCCGCCATGCGTAGGATACTTGCGCTAAGACCTTAAATTGATTTGCGCAAACGCGAAAATTTATTAAATATTTAGGGTGTGGCCAATCTGTCAAATGTCACCTGTCATATGTCAAAAACCACGTGTTTTTAGAAAATGGCCGCCATGCGTAGGATACTTGCGCAAAGACCCTTAAATTTACATGAATAAGACTCACAGCCCCTCGTTTAGGGGTCCTACGTCTATAGGCTCCGGGGCCCCCGCGCTTTAGCCGAGGGCCCCATGGTCGTTGACATAACCTTACATTTTACCAGCACGTGGCTTATTTAAAAAATGGCGAACTTACGTCATATACTTTAGTCAACATAACCTCAAACTTATCTTAGCGTCTTACGCATGACATAACCTAGAAATAGGGTATATTATTGATTGACATTAGTTGCAGACACGTGGTTTATTAAATATATCGACAAGATGGTGAAGGTGAAAAATTATTAGGGCCTTAACAGTTTTTAACGTATATTTCGGTTTCTAGTAGACCGATTTTAGTTGTTCTTTTTGCTAATAATTTAATTTTTTAAATCTACAAATATTAATACTAAAATTTTTAATAATTATGTTATTTGAGTGTAAATAGGGCCTTAACAGTTTTTAACGTATATCTTGGCTTCTAGTGGTTTGATTTTAGTCATTCTTTTTTAAACAATTATTTTTAATAAATATATTAACGCTAATTTTTTAAATAAATATGTTATTTGAGAGTAAATAGGGCCTTAACAGTTTTTAACGTATATTTAGGTTTCTAGTAGACCGATTTTAGTTGTTCTTTTTGCTAATAATTTAATTTTTATAAATCTACAAATATTAGTACTAAAATTTTTAATAATTATGTTATTTGAGTGTAAATAGGGCCTTAACAGTTTTTAACGTATATCTTGGCTTCTAGTGGTTTGATTTTAGTCATTCTTTTTTAAACAATTATTTTTAATAAATATAACACTAATTTTTTAAATAAATATGTTATTTGAGAGTAAATAGGGCCTTAACAGTTTTTAACGTATATTTTGGTTTCTAGTAGACCGATTTTAGTTGTTCTTTTTGCTAATAATTTAATTTTTATAAATCTACAAATATTAGTACTAAAATTTTTAATAATTATGTTATTTGAGTGTAAATAGGGCCTTAACAGTTTTTAACGTATATCTTGGCTTCTAGTGGTTTGATTTTAGTCATTCTTTTTTAAACAATTATTTTTAATAAATATATAGTAACACTAATTTTTTAAATAAATATGTTATTTGAGAGTAAATAGGGCCTAAATAGATAACCTCAAAGTTCTTACACAGCCGTTGTTATGATTGACAGACAAGTTATTAAAAAAATCAACAACTTCGAGGAAACATATTTCAATATAATTTGTAAGAGTATCAGCCGTAATTTTTAAATAATTAGCCGAGCGCTAAAAGAAGAGTATACGAATGTCAGAATTAAAAAATAAATATTTTGGTTTCAGTACATACGATATTTACGATTTTTGTTTAAAAGCGAGATTAGGGCCTAAGAAATCATATTTAAATATAATTTGTAAGGGTATCAACCCTTATTTTGAAAATATTAGCCAAGCGCTAAATTTACGTGAGTCAAATTTAAAAATTAAATATTTCGGTCTAGGGTAAGAACGCGAGGCGGGTTCATCTGTCATTCAGAAAAATCTGACGTCATATAACATAACATAACCCTATTTTTAAAGAAGAGGGGCGCTAGCAACATTTGGCGTTAGTCGCCTTTTGCATTAGGGTATTTTAGAAAAACAGTGCCGTATTTTAGAAAACGGTACCGTATTTTAGAAAACGGTGCCGTATTTTAGAAAAACGGTGCCGTATTTAAGAAAACGGTGCCGTATTTTAGAAAACGGTGCCGTATTTAGAAAAACGGTGCCGTATTTAGAAAAACAGTGCCGTATTTTAGAAAAACAGTGCCGTATTTTAGAAAACAGTGCCGTATTTTAGAAAACGGGGACGTATTTTAAAAATTATATATTAAATATATAAAGGGTTATCTTAAAACAAAAACAGCTACATATGAAACATAAAGATACATATTGTACTTAATAAAAATAATATACAGAGTACATACGTAACATGTTTATCGAGTGTAATTACTATTTACCAAAAATTTTAAGATTATAGTGATTACAAAGCGACATTGTAACAAACTTAGTCTTAAACTAAAAGTATTTTCTAATGATTGGACACTTTCCTTCTACGGAAACCAGGAACTTGAAGCAACATATACGGGTAAAGATCTTCATAGTCTATACCTCTAAAGGATAAATAATTCTTTAGTTTAGAACCTTTTAAGGATTTTAAGCCGTTGAAACAGAGCTGATCAGTAAATAACATAAATTTTATTTAAAAAACGCTGGTTTTTAAATAAAATCACTCTTTATACCGTCTTTTTAATAATTATACTGTAATACACTGTTTATTAATAAAATAACTGCGATATTATTTAAAAGACGGCAAAATTACTGCTTTTTAAATAAAATCACTGTTATTTTTATATATCTTTTATTACATTATCTTATTGGGCACTAAAAATAGGCATAGGTTTGTATAAAGATGTCTATTCCAAAAATTTATAGTTTTCGAAAAATTACCCGTTACTACGTACCCATTCTAAGAATGCTTTAAAGTACGGGTAGCCAAACTAAGCCGTACTTAAAATCATTGTTAGACTAGATAAATATATATTATTTTAAACTACTCTGTATTTAATAATTGTCAAAATATCAACACATTTCACCAAGGTAATTCTTTTTCTTAGAGGTACCCTATCCCAATTTATATTAAAGGATTTAGTTAAGAAAAAATGGATGGCTATGTAATGGCTTGCAAACGTAAATTTTGACATAAAATTTAAAATAAGTCAAAACGGTTAACCATAGGTATATGTAGAACACTATACATAAAATATGTTAAGAATTTTACGTAAAATCTAAAAATAAATATTATACAGGGTGTTCCGAAATTAATGCTCCAAATTTCCAGGACATATTCTACGTCAAAAATATCCCCAAGTTTCCTATAAAAAGCGTGTCTTCGGAAGTTCTTACCAATTGAAAAACTTTTTTATTATTAACATTACGAAAAAAGTGCCTTTTTCATAAAAAGTTCTTAAATTATATTGCTGTTATTTTATTAATAAACAGTGTACTTACAGTATAATTATTTAAAAAGACGGCAAAATTACTGCTTTTTAAATAAAATCACTTGTTATTTGCCGACTTTAGAATTATATTGCTGTTATTTCATTAATAAACAGTGTATTACAGTATACCTAATTATTTAAAAGACGTGTAAAATTACTGCTTTTTAAATAAAATCACTGTTATTTGCCGTCTTTTAAATTATATTGCTGTTATTTCATTAACATAAACAGTGTATTA
This sequence comes from Listronotus bonariensis, assembly GCA_014170235.1. Taxonomy (NCBI): domain Eukaryota; kingdom Metazoa; phylum Arthropoda; class Insecta; order Coleoptera; family Curculionidae; genus Listronotus; species Listronotus bonariensis. The sequence goes on from JACEGR010003448.1 coordinate 62,362, forward strand.
CAGTATAATTATTTAAAAGACGGTAAAATTACTAGCTTTTTAAATAAAATCACTGTTATTTGCCGTCTTTTAAATTATATCGCTGTTATTTCATTAACAAAACAGTGTATTACAGTATAATTATTTAAAAGACGGTAAAATTACTGCTTTTTAAATAAAATCACTGTTATTTGCCGTCTTTTAAATATATCGCTGTTATTTCATTAATAAACAGTTTATCACAGTATAATTATTTAAAAGATGGCACAATTACTGCTTTTTAAATAAGAACACCGTTATTTTGCCGTCTTTTAAATAACTATTGACTGTGGTAAACTGTTTATTAATAAAATAACAGCTATATAATTTAAAAAGACGGCACAATTACTGGTTTTTAAAATAAAAACACTGTTATTTGCCGTCTCTTTAAATAACTATACTGTAATACGTGTGGGGCCCCAGGGCTTAGGCGGGGGGCGTAGGTCCCGGAGCCCTAAGCGTTGGAAGTTCCTAATGCCAAAGGCAACTAACGCCAAATGTTGCTAGCGCCCCTCTTCTTTAAAAATAGGGTTATGTTATGTATGTGTCAGATTTTTTTTGAATGACAGATGAACCCGCCTCGCGTTCTTACCCTAGACCGAAATATTTAATTTTTAAATTTGACTCACGTAAATTTAGCGCTTGGCTAATATTTTCAAAATAAGGGTTGATACCCTTACAAATTATATTTAAATATGTTTCTTAGGCCCTAATATCGCTTTTAAACAAAAATCGTAAATATCGTATGTACTGAAACCAAAATATTTATTTTTTAATTCTGACATTCGTATACTCTTCTTTAGCGCTCGGCTAATTATTTAAAAATTACGGCTGATACTCTTACAAATTATATTGAAATATGTTTCCTCGAAGTTGTTGATTTTTTTTAATAACTTGTCTGTCAATCATAACAACGGCTGTGTAAGAACTTTGAGGTTATCTATTTAGGCCCTATTTACTCTCAAATACCATATTTATTTAAAAATTAGTGTTATATTTATTAAAAATAATTGTCTAAAAAAGAATGACTAAAATCAAACCACTAGAAGCCAAGATATACGTTAAAAACTGTTAAGGCCCTATTTACACTCAAATAACATAATTATTAAAAATTTTAGTACTAATATTTGTAGATTTATAAAAATTAAATTATTAGCAAAAAGAACAACTAAAATCGGTCTACTAGAAACCTAAATATACGTTAAAAACTGTTAAGGCCCTATTTACTCTCAAATAACATATTTATTTAAAAATTAGCGTTAATATATTTATTAAAAATAATTGTTTAAAAAAAGAATGACTAAAATCAAACCACTAGAAGCCAAGATATACGTTAAAAACTGTTAAGGCCCTATTTACACTCAAATAACATAATTATTAAAAATTTTAGTATTAATATTTGTAGATTTAAAAAATTAAATTATTAGCAAAAAGAACAACTAAAATCGGTCTACTAGAAACCGAAATATACGTTAAAAACTGTTAAGGCCCTAATAATTTTTCACCTTCACCATCTTGTCGATATATTTAATAAACCACGTGTCTGCAACTAATGTCAATCAATAATATACCCTATTTCTAGGTTATGTCATGCGTAAGACGCTAAGATAAGTTTGAGGTTATGTTGACTAAAGTATATGACGTAAGTTCGCCATTTTTTAAATAAGCCACGTGCTGGTAAAATGTAAGGTTATGTCAACGACCATGGGGCCCTCGGCTAAAGCGCGGGGCCCCGGAGCCTTAGACGTAGGACCCCTAAACGAGGGGCTGTGAATCTTATTCATGTAAATTTAAGGGTCTTTGCGCAAGTATCCTACGCATAGCGGCCATTTTCTAAAAACACGTGGTTTTTGACATATGACAGGTGACATTTGACAGCTTGGCCACACCCTAAATATTTAATAAATTTTCGCGTTTGCGCAAATCAATTTAAGGTCTTAGCGCAAGTATCCTACGCATGGCGGCCATTTTCTAAGTCACGTGATTTTTGACATATGACAGATGACGTTTGACAGATTGACCACGCCCTAAATATGGCGTTGCGCAAGATTCCTAAATATGACGTCAGAGATTTTGACATATGACAGGTGACATGATTGACAGATGACAGATTGACCACGCCCTAAATAACGCGTTGCGCAAGATTCCTAAATATGACGTCAGAGATTTTGACATATGACAGGTGACAGATGACATTTGACAGATGACAGATTGACCACGCCCTAAATAACGCGTTGCGCAAGATTCCTAAATATGACGCGCATGCGCAGTACCCTAAAATAGGCGTCACCCAAGATTCCTCGTAATGACGTCACGGGTGGAGGAGTGGGGGTTGCCAAGGTAAGGCAATGACTACTCAACGTCATTCACCGTGTTCCCTGTTCTCCGCTCGGGGGAGCCAGAGGAACCGTTGATAATAGCTCTATAGTGAGAGTTAGTAGAATTATTATTAAGGCAAATGGCTCCTTATATTGTATCATTTTGATATCAGTTGGTGTACCTTGTGTTATAAAGGCTACATATAGCTTTTTTGGGGGACAGATCGCTGAAAGTGCGAATAAGGTTAGGGTGTTTTTCGGTGTTAAAGGGTAAATTTTTAAAACGGCTTGTTTTTATTTTTGTGAAGCGTGGCCCTTGGCGACCAAAATACATTTACCTAAAAGAAAACTATTCCAGGTGTCCCCGCTGATTTTCATGAAATTGCAATATGTTGTGGTCTATCTAAAAATAAGAGACACGTATTTTTTATTGGCTATTAAACACACTTTTATTGTAAAACCATAATTTTTTCAAGATATTTAAAAAGAAATAATATTTAAGGGTGGATTTCAGGGGTTCATTTCACTCCTTAAATATGTTTAATGGCCGACAAATGAAAATACGTGTCTTTAATTTTTTGATGAACTAAAACATATTGCAGTTTCATCAAAATCGACGAGGAACACCAGGGACAAAGAAAATAAACTTTTTAATAAGGAGCGCTCGATCCCATTTAAGCCTAGGTACGCTAAATTTTGTGACGTAATCTTTTCCCGTAATTCTTTGTTTACAATCGTACTGGAAGGTTTTTTCGAGGTTTTTGTGTTATTTTTTGCTTTTTAGTCATTGGAACTTTATATATGTTTAGTTTTTACTGTTTATAGTTAAATTGAGTAGTTATTAGTACTGCAGTTACAGAGAATTTTAAAACCTGTAAACAGGAGTCACTGACCGTTGGATATTTTTTTACAGGGAATTTACGTTTAAATCAATATTAAGGGTAAAATACAATTTTTTATATGTTTTTAGTAGTTTTATTTTATGGTATGTAAGTATTGGTTTATTTTGTCAGATAAAAAAGATTATGGCAAAAAGGTGACGTCACAAACATAACCTATATTTTCGGACAACTATAAAAAATTTAGCGCTCCTTATTAAAAAGTTTATGTTCTTGCACCAGGGATAGTTTTCTTGTTAGTGACGACAAACAAAAAGTGGTTCTGACAGAAGTCGTTCTTACTTTGACGATATTTTACCTCTCAGTGTTTGAGTGTGCATGTGTGCATGCATGGATTTTTTTATTTTTATGTTAATGTCGAGATAATTTCTTTAGCTCAGAGCCAGACACTGAAAATATACGTTTGAGTGGCTAGTAATATAAGAATCGGATGATCTTTAAAGCAAATAATCTTGGTAGACAAGATATGACAATGTTTGTATTTATGTACTATAAGGATTTTCTATTGTTTACTTTTTACTTACCAAATTTTGTTTTTTTCTAAAATTTTCTTAGCGTTATCTGATATAAGTTTGTGTTTAGCTTGTGCATCTTCATGTTCTCTATGGATATATTGGTTGTAATGTTTTCTTGAGTCAGCAAACGTAATTGCAATGTCATCCAAAAAAACATCTAAAATATATTATTTCGATTTAGTGAACTGACTAGTAGCGACTCAAATTAAAGCAATAAAATTAAATTTTTATATTTAGATCCCTGGTATTTTTTGTTTATTTATCTTGTTGTGAGTTTAAATCGGATAAAATGTTTAAGGTTTCTATTACTTTCGGTTTAGCCGGAAATAAATTTAGCCTGTTTAAAATAAGATATCTTTTTACCATTTTGAATGAAAAATGACATTCCTACTACACTAAAACTGCATTAATTTGCTATTCTTTAACAAATAACCTTTAATTAATAATATTTTTTTTTATCCTTGAACATACCACGAAGGCTAAAAGCCTAAATACTAACGTACCGTAAGAGAGGTACGAGGGAGTTTGTTGACACGGGACTTAAATACTTGAAGATTTGGGGGAAGAAAAGACGTCCGCGGGCAGCAGGTTCCACATTCTAGAAACTCTAAGGATAAATCCCCCATAGCCCAACGATGGGCAAGAGAGGGAAGTCTTTCTGTAAGTGAAGGATCATTAATGAGACGAATAGCTCTTCTTTGAATGGAATCAAAAATGCTTAGGGTTGTGGGGGACGCCAAGCCCTAGATATGAGAACAATATTCCAAGGGAGGTCGGATTTGGGACACATATAAAGTGTTTAAATTAGAATGGGAAAAATACTTTTTGACTCGAAAGAGAAATCCAAGCTATTTTGAAGCTGCCGTGGCTATAGACACAATGTGTTTATGCCAGTTAAGGTTACTTTCAAATGTGACGCCCACAAGATTCAAGGTGTCTTTGCTCTGTAAAACTTGGCGGCTCATAAGTAGAGAATAAGTATTTGATGTTTCTTTTCGCGACGAGGAACATGATTGTGTTTTGGATGCATTAAAATGGACGAGATTTTTGACGCCTCATTCCAGTATTAAATTAAGATCCTGCGAAAGAGATATCTGCATCGCTCTGCGTGTGTTGTCCAAATCAGGTTTAGTGATGGGTTAAGGAACCTGAAAATTGGTGTGAAGGGTACTATCGTCGGCGAAACTATGAATGGAATTAGTTGTGGACGAGGGAAAGTCGCTGATGTGAAGAAGAAACAATGATGATGCCAGAACTGAGCCCTGAGGCACTCCAGCATTTACTTGGTGAAAGCTTGAAGAATGGCTGTACACAATAACTGATATACGTTGATCAGATAGATAACTAGAGAGCCAAGTACAGAGTTTAGTTGAGAGACCATAGGAGGAAAGTTTATTAAGAAGTGCGGCATGCCAGACCTGGTCAAAAGCTTTGGATATATCAAGGGCAACGATCTGGGACTCACTTAGAAACTCAGAGATTATCCAGCAGTGTGATATAAAGGAAAGAAGATCTGCTGTAGATCTTTTGTGTCATGTCCGTCATGCAAAATTTTGTGTTTTTCTAAATACTTAAGAATTTGTGAATTAATGAATTTTTCTATTACTTTACAAAGAACTGAGAAGATTGAAATTGATCTATAGTTAGATGGAAGAGATTTAGAACTTTTTTTGGGAATAAGTTGAACACGTGCAGCTTTTCAGCTCTCCGTAAAGATATCTGTGTCGTAAGAAATTCGAAAAAGCCGAGTTAAGATTGGTGCAAGTTCTGAAGCACATTTTTTACAATTCAATTCAATGTTATAAAAAAATATTTTAAAAAACAAAAAAATACGTGTAGCACTAAACTGGGATATTTGGCATCTCTATCGATATACCTGGCTGCGTCTCCCTTAAAATAAGTTGGCATTGTTTCTGGTTAAATCAAAAGTGATAAACTGAATTCGTAAAATTCTGCACATTTATGTGACATACCTACGCATCAATTAATATTTTTGTCTTTTAATAAATTACAAATTTTAGAGGTAAACCATCGGTTAGGGATATCCAGTATTTAAGATAAATTTTCTCGGAAACTACTAAACTAATTTAAAAAACTATTATAGAGGGAATTCAAATCCCTTTAAGATAAGGTATAACTTGACCCCATTTTTCATTTGAACTTTTTGACGTTTGTATTGGTGTAAGGAGAGGATTACCCTGAACAAGTAAGTTTTGTTATAAAAATGTGTTCTCCTAAAAATAAAAATTGACGTGTTTCAGAATTTTTTAAAAAGGTACAAATAACAAAATTTTATGGGGCGGTTGATTGTATTAAGAATGCATTGTACATTTTTTAATGGGTTAAAGTTTAAATATTTTAAGTAACCCTAACCATATTTTTGCTCGATACATAAGAGGGAGAACATCCTAAAATTAAATTTTATTTACTGCTTTTCAGTAGTTAGCGAGTTTTGTTTGTATATGTTCTCCGTCTAATTTCTACCAGTTAATATTCAAACAAATTGGAGAACCTATTAAAAGAATCAAGCTGGCACGATGTTTTAGTATTTAAAAATCACTTCCTATAATTGAGATTCTCCCTATTGACTGTGAAGTGTTACTTTAGTTTAATATTAAGTATTTATTACCACTAAGTGAATTATTTTTAGTCTAAAATAGCAATATTATTTTTATTTGTTTTTCATTATTTATTTGCTACAACCATATTGAAAATACCGTGAATGGAGGAAACATTTTTAAAGAAGAAGTACCAAAACATGGAAAGCATTTTTTAAATATCTTACAAAACAACATGTTTAATGTCTTTAAATTACCATTAAATACGTAGGTATAAAAATTAAAAAAAAAACATTATTATAACTTACCAGCCTTACAAGGGTTTAATCCAGTGTCATTGGAAATCTTCTTTGGAAAAGTCTGTGTTAGTAATTCATCTATGGAAAACTTCTTCGGAGGTCGAGAAGGTTTTGCACTTAAAACAACACTTTGTTGATCAGATGTTTTGTTTGTTATCGTTTGGTTGTTAGCGCTATAAAGCGATTCATTCTGTTTAGCAAGATTATCCGATTTAAAATCTTTATGCAAAACATCAGATTTACGCAAGTTTTGTATAGGTTTTGCGGTTGAATTTGTTTCGCTAACATTTACCCCGGATAAAATCGTTCGTTCACTTGTCACCTGATACTCGGATATAACTTCTGTCGAACTCGGTAACCGAAATGTAGTATTAGACAAATTTGAGGGTGCTGTGGATGCATTATTTAGTACGGCACAGTGAACTGCAATGTGACAGCAGCACAAAACAAATGCTAGTCGATTGAACATGGTCGATGTTTAATCTGCTGGTCTATCTGCTTTGATGTGTGCTAATTACGAGATGCTGATAATGCTTGATGTACGGGGACGACTGAAAAGTTCTGAAAGAAAATATTGATGTTTTCTCATGAGCGTACAGTAAGTTTATGGGTCAATCAGGATTTTTTAAATCCAGGATTTAAATTTTTATATATTTATGGGGTTTGTTGGTAATATTTATTAATTTTAAATAATAGGTAATTACTCGCCTAATTATAATCTGCAATAGGCGGAACACTTTTAAAAGTTTTAACGACAAAACCAGAATAATCCACATTAGGTACGTGTACGTCTAATGTAGAGTGTTTTCACTTATATTTTGCCACCCACTTTTTACTATAAGCAGAAAGCTTTAAAAAAGTGTTTTATAAAAATTTCATACTTTTAAGTTTTTTATCTTTTGAGCATAAAAAATCAAGTGAACATCAAAAACAAAAACAAAATAAGGAGGGAAACTTTTTTTAATGAGACACCATGTATAATATATCACAAATAAAAGGGAATTTTAAAATGTTACAAAAATACTACATTTAATACATCTATCCTTGATAGTTTCGGAAATATTGTCATTTAAACCTAGATATATTTTCCATTTCATCTACAGTCTCAGCTTAGTGCCGTAGGTAGGTATAATGGAAATTAAATCTATTATTTTTCAGATTTAAGTGGTCATTTTAATCATATCATATTAAAAGGCACTTTCTCTACCAACAGTGTTAGCTGTCTTGTCAATCATTAGGCCATATTACCATATCCCAAGAACAAACAAATTATCCTACGGACAACCACTTAGTTATCCAAGTAGTTTTCCAAGGGTCTGGTTGTCACATGACATTTTTTAAAACTTTGAACTGTCTGATCAAAACATATTTAAATTTTGGTTTTTTCCTTCATGCTTAAAATAAAATTTACATCAAATACAATTTAAAACACCATAATTTATTAAAAATAATAATTACCTACGTATTTCTGCTGGTTGTCCTATGGACACACATTAAAGCTAACCACTCTCTTTTACGAAACTTTGTCGACTAAGGCCGCAATTATGAAGGAAAAAAATGTTCATCGGTTACAATTATTTACCAAGAATACCAACTAAGCCACAGTGGACAAACAACTCGATTTATATTTTGATTTTGTAAATAATCTCGGTTTTCTGCGAAACATTCGGCGCCACGAATTTCTCTTCGGATTTTTTTGGTAATTTGGCTTTTAAGCTATTTAAGACTCTGTATAATATTAAACTGAAAATGCATACAGCAAGAAAACTGTTTTAAACATTGTGTTAAAAAAGTATCTTTTAAATATTTTTAAAAAATTTGTTACATAAGATATGTGGCAAGTAAGCGACACAAGATAGCAAGTTGCGTTTTTCAACAGTAAGTTTGGCTTAAAATTTAAGCCTTGCAAATTGGGGGCTAGATTTTGTGTAGAAAAATATAAGTGTTTTGTAAAAAGCGTTGAATTTGGTCCACCCTGTACATTTCTGACATATAAGCCTTTAAAAATAATTAATATTTTCTGTAATTTTAAACAAAAAATGCTTTTCGGGTTTCTTCCGCAAAATATTGATAATTATTTCAGAACAAAAACAGAAGATAATTAAACAAATTTATATGTTTATTTACCATTATTTTATTAAAGTTGCTGTTTCTCATCGTTTAATCAAAGTCACGATATCCTCTAATGAAAATGGAAAAGAGATAGAGCAAAAGGTTTATCGGTTAACTAATTATTTTTGTTTTTTACTAATTATGTAGATGAAATGCATAATTTTAAAACTTGGTTTTTAATAAGTTTGCTACAATTTGAAAGAAATACACATAGCACTAAAAATCTCCTGTTCCATTGTTATGTTTGATCTGTATCTCTGGATTGTTTGTGTTATTTATACAGTGTATTTCTCCTTTTAGTTTTTAAACGAAATAATTTAAAAACTTAAGATTTTGGAATATGAAATAAATGCATAAATACAATATTTTCGAGTAAAATTTCAAGATGGCTGCTCACTTTTCGACTATATTATTAGTTTAAACAAAAATATTATTTGACTTTTCTTCGGAATAAAAATTTTCAATAAACAGTTTTAAAGACTTAAGGTACTCTCAAACACACGCGGGACCGCGGAGCGGAAACGGTAGCGGGATCCGTTTGAGACTTAATTCTACGGCGGGATACGAAAACAAACCCACTACTACGGTATCCCTCGCGACCAAACGCTATCTCGTAGCGATCAACGTCTGAGGCGTAATTCTACGGCGGGATACGTAGACCAAACGCTACTTTGCAGCGAAATTATTTTGTTTCGCTGCATGCACAGTTTTTTTTTCTAGACTTGATTTCTTTTGTTTTTGGCAATTCACAATGTTTCGGCACTGCAAGAAAATGGAAAGTTATGTTTTTTTCCATACGGGGTGTTTGTTGTAGGAACTTGGTAATTAAAAAATATTAGGAGGTTATTTTATTTTTATAATTCTTTGATTGATTTTCTAACATTATTTTTAATTTATGATAAGACCATGTAACTAACAGACTCGATAATATATATATGCTATTGCTCGGGTCTATTGAAAAAAATCAACAAATTTTTCATAAATATCAAAAGCTATGTTCGTATCTCTTTGTTGATCATTTTCTGAGTTGGTAAATTTAGATAGTCATAATACATAATTTCAAAAAATTATATAAAATGCAAGCCGTTTTTACAAGTAGTGTTATTTTAGTTTAACAGTAGTTTTAATTGGTTTATAAAATATCCTCTAATTTTGCGCCAATATCACGAAAGCGTTTTTTAAAACTATACCTACCTACAGGACTAAGCTTATATTGCAGATATACCAGGGGACAGAGGATGTTGTTAACCCTCAACTTTTTTTGTACTTTTTATGAGAGACTAATAAATATTTAACAGTACAAATAACAAAATTCGTTAATATTCCCTATTAATAATTAAATGTATAAATAGTGCCAGATTAAGACTTCTTGATGCCTTAAGCACTTGACTCGTGTGGTGACCCCTAGCCTAAAGTGACCATATGTAACTTAGAAATAGGGACAAGTGAAATTAGATGTACCCATATGAAAAACAAAAAAAATATCCTTACTTTACAAATAATATAAAACCTTTATTCTTTGAGTCCTCATTTTTTTTTCTTTTCTACTCTCTGGTGTCTCCTCTGTGGTGCCTCCCATAACGTAATGCCCTAAGCAGTTGCTTAATTTGCTTATAAGGTTAATCCGGAAATATGTATAAAACATTTTTTTAAATTTTACCTCCCTGTAGCTTAAAAACCCAGCAACTACGGGCATACATTTATGGGATTTTTTTAAAATATACAACGACATAAGAAATCACCCGTTAAAATTTCGTACCGTACTTAAAAAACAACCTGTATGTAAACCACTGGTGTAGATAATTTCACTCGTAATTTAATTTCCGGGGCGGGTGTAATGCAATGATAAAGTATGTTTTAACCTCGTTTTATATGAAAAATAAAAAACGGCCAAAAAAATTTTGAAGAGCAAAAAAAAAATGGTCCTCACCCTAAACCAAAAGAGATTAAAAGGTGTTCCTACTTAAAAACTTTACTTCAAAACCTCATTTGTAATACCCATTACAAATTATTTAACCTTCCTTCCTGGGGGGTAATTACCCCCTTAACCCCTCCATGTATCTACGCCAGTGATGTTAACATATAAAGAATTACATTAATAAATTAAATATTTTAATGTACAAGTCGCGTTCCCGCTACCGTTCCCGCCCCCGCGGTCCCGCTTTGGTTTGAGAGTACCTTTAAATTTTTTGTACATTATAAAGGGCTATTCTGCCTCTTTTTATGCTCGAAGATTCTGCCCTTGCAATAATATAGTAAAAATTATTATAACTTTAAAAGAAATAAATGAATATTGAATCACTTACTTAGATAAGGTTGTAGCCCCTCAACATAGACTCAAGGGCTTCCGGTCAAAACTATTTTATAATAATCCAATCATAAAATAGGTTTCTAACGAGGCTGCCAGACGTGAACTGATTTCCTAGGCGCGCCCCTAAAAATGTGGAATTTTTTAAATAAAATGATTATGAACTGACTAAAATTTGAAGAACTTTTTAAGGCGTGTCCAGGGGATCAGTTCACTTCTGGCAGCCTCGTTAAGAACTTATTTTATGATTGGATTATTACAAATAATTTCGACCGGAAGCCCTTTAACTTATGTTTAGGGGTTGAGACCTTATCTAAGTAGGTTATTTATTATTAATTTATTTCCTTTAATGTAATCTTAATTTTCATTATAATATTGCACGGGCAGAACAGCCCTTCATAATAAATAAAAAGTTTAACTTTCTTATTGATTTAATATTTTTATTCTGTTGAAAAGCCATATATTTCCAGAAAAAAAATAAACTAAAAAAATATGCTAATAGTGATAAGGTAATAAAAAATGTTCACTTAAGCTTAAAAATCATTTGTTTAAGATTTAATCGGACAGAACAAAATCTGTAAAGTGAAGGCGTTTTCTATAAGACGATGTGAAACATAATTTAACCCTAATTGAACAAAAAAAAAATATAAATTTACTTTTTATATGATGGTATTTTAAATGACTTAAACGTATTTAAAAGCTTTAAAAATACGAAATGTTTGGAGATATGCTCTATGTTGGTTAGGCGGATTCATTTATTGGATGGTCTTCTTGTTGGGTACACGCTTGGAAAGAATAAGACCGCTTCGGTCCTGGTCCCGGGTATACGAGCTGACCCTGTTCAGCCCTATTGACCCCTATGAGCTGGCCGGTCGCCTGAAACAAAATAAAAGAAAAACCCCTAAAAAACCCAAAAATTCTAATTAAAAACGACGTTTCGGTGCCAAGTCTGCCACCGTTGTCAAATTAAAATATTAAATTAAAAAATAAAAATAAAAAAATACACGTATATATTATTAAATAAGGATAATTGTGTAGCATCAATTTCAGTTATTTTTAATAACACTTGGTTGCCTTTGCTTGATACTGAAGTATCTTCAGGAAGACTAAAAATCAACTAACTCATAACCTTTTTTGTCTTACAAATAATAAATACACCAGTTACTTATGTCACTCATGACACATATGTCAAACTATTTTCAGTTTGTGATACAAAAATAATCTAAACTTGTAATCATTTTTAATTTAAATATTAGTTAATTTTTTATTTTTATTTTTTAATTTAATTTTTAATTTGACAACGGTGGCAGACTTGGCACCAAAACGTCGTTTTTTAATTAGATTTTTTGGGTTTTTTTGGGGTTTTTCTTTTATTTTGTTTCAGGCGACCGGCCAGTTCATAGGGGTCAATAGGGCTGAACAGGGTCAGCTCGTATACCCTGAGACCAGGACCGAAGCGGTCCCATTCTTTCCAGGCGTGTACCCAACAAGAAGACCATCCAACAAAATGTTTGCTTTTTTTTAAATAAATGGCAATATGAATTGCTTACAACAGTTTATTTGGTTTGACTTTATCGCTATACGGGGTATGTTGGAGAAGAATGTTTTATTTTTGATTTTAAAGCAATAGGTTTTTTTTACATTTTTATATACCTTTAAATTTATTTTTTTTAATAAAATTTTATTCCAAGATTAAAAATTAAGGTACTTTTCTCTTATGCTAAATTTGTAAATTTGCATCTACAACGTATAGGCTAAAAGTTATGTAAACTTTTATTATTGTTTTGTGTATTTAGGCATATGCAGATATTTTAATCGGAAATATTATTATTTGCTCTTTTTGAAAATAAAAAAAAGAAACTTTTTCTACAGATTAACAATTGTGGTGGTTATTGTAGGGGGTAAGTAAAAAGGATCACGACTCCTACATATATTGAAAACCGCTAAAGCTGCATTTATCAAATTAGCCCTCTATTAGTTGCCGAGATCAGAAACCTTACACTTTCAGAAAAAACTGCGTTAACAGCTGAATATATTAAAAACCGCTAAAGCTATATTTACAAAACTTGGTGTTTGGCGGTTATTCTATTCTATTCTATTTTTTTCTTGGGTTTGGTCCCTTCAGGTCCAATCCACCAGCTCTCCCCTTCCGGACTATGCTTTCCAGGGCTTCGTCGGCGGAAAATCTGGATAATCGAGCTCGTAGCTCCCAGAAATTCCAAAAAGAAAACAAAAATAATTGCACAATCGATGCAATGCATAAATTGTCGGCTGTCAAACCAAGACCTGCTACTGGTGTTTCGTATAACCTTCACTTGCACTACTGACAGTTCCCACGGCTCGTTCATCTATTTCCCGCCATTGTTCATCATCAAACAGGATACCATCAGCTTACAGGAATCTTCGCTCACAGCGCTTAACTCCAGAAGAAAGATCCGTCAATTTAGCGTGAATCTTTCCTTGATCCCCAAAGGTAAAAACGTCCGTACGGCACCTCTAACCGCCATCCCTGGGAAGAACTTTGTAGTCCTCTACGCACGTCCGCGCTTTCCGGAGGTCAAACAAGAGTTCCTTTGACGGTTTTTAGACATGCCTAATTGATCATTGATAACAACAATGTTGCCGAATTTTGGTGAATTTGCGGTGTTGTCTTATCTCGGCAACTGGTAAAAATTTAATTTGATAATGATGATAATTTGGAATTTTACTAAAGTTGGATATTGCGGTTAAAATACATAGGACTAATCCAAAAATATTAAGTGTGACGCAAAACTGGAAACTCTGACAATGAGGTCACTTTACCTCAAACTTAAAATTTATTTACATCATAACTTTTTTATTTTGACAGATATCGCAAAGCTGGTGGCGCTATTTTATAGACAATCAAAAACTTAAAAAAGGTACTCTTTATTAAATTCGATTAACCTCACCGTTTAGGCACCAATAGACATCAAACCTGTACATACAGGGTGTCCAGTAACTCAACCGACAAACTTTACGAGAGCGATTCTACAACAGAACATACGAAAAAACTTTATATTAACATTTGTCCTCAACGTCTTAGTTTTTGAACTACGGTGTGTAAAATATTTAAAAAATAATAATAATAATTTTTAATACCCTGTATTCCAAAAACTAAGACATTTAGGACATATGTTTATATAAAGTTTTTTTCTTATTTTTTGTTGTAGAATCGTTTGGTTAAGTTTGCCGGTTGAGTTACTGTATGTATGTAGGTAATTTGATTGAAATTGATGAAAAAGTTTTTGATTGTCTATAAAATGGCGCCACCAGCTTTGCGATATCTATTAAAATAAAAAAGTTATGATGTAAATAAATTTTAAGTTTTAGGTAAAGTGCCCTCTGGCAGTGTTTAAAAAAGTACTTTTGTCTTAAAATTTTAGAATCTGCAAAGCTCGATTTGTGTGCCAAATATCAACTGGATTGGTTAAAAATAAATGCAATATGGCGAAAAAACCAAAATAAAAATTAAACTTTGACGGCTTGTAACTCGAAAACGAATGACATTTTGAAAAAAAAATTATATGAAGCTCTACCCTTGTTTTGTCAAGTAGAATCACCCCCTTAAGTGTCGTGATCGATTTTTGAATTAACCTGTATATTAAATTTGGTAGATGTAGCTTTAGCGGTTTTAATGATATCTGAGAGTAGCAATACTTTTTACTAACCCAGTATATTCAGATATTAAATAAAAATGTATTCTGACATAAAGTTATAAAAAATTCTCCATTTTGGGAACAGACCCGGTATACTTTGTCCATAAATCTTAAAATGTGCTATTCCAATGAATCCAAAGCCGCTGAATAAATTGAAGTAATTAAATGAAATATAAAATTTTTCGTGTAGTTGATTTTAAGTGAACAGAAACGCCGACCGAACAGATGTTTGCGTTTTCTGACCTTTAACTCCGGGATATCTTCATGTTGGTTAATTAGGACTTGCGGGTATGCTATCTTTAACAAAACAGGACCTAAATAATAATATCATAACTGTGTAGTTTTACGTTATGAAAATACACCCCTGGTCAAAAAACAAACCGGACAAACAAAATTTTGTTCAAATTCAATCTTGTAAAACTTTTTGGTTTTTGACCGATTTCAATTAGCTTCTGGTTTAGTTGTAGCTCCTTTTATTCGAACTATTATTTAATAGGGAAATACCAAAAAGTTTTTTAGGATTGGGCGTTATAGAAGGAAGAGCCAAATGTTGCGTTTTAATCCAAATTTTCAAACACCAAGTGGAATAATTTAACATCACAAGTTTTTTCCAGTGTATTGGATTTTTAAGCCCCATCTTTTCTTAACATTTCTGTTTTAATTTATATCGATATCTCTATTCTTAAAGGAAATACAAATAATACATCATAATAGGGGTTACAATAAAAAAAGCAGCTATTTGGTCTTTTTTGGGACACTCTGTATACATTAAAATATTTATGGAACATGCACGTTTAAAAACCCTACAACCTTTATATAAAACTTTTTGTCAGATTTCGTTAAATAAAAAAATATTGGACTTTCTCTGACAATTGAGCCACCCTGTATGACTCAGTATGGTTCGATTTTGGAATAAATATAAAATTATTTTTGGTACACATTACACATACAAAAGTGGGTTGTTTAATGCTCTCCACTTTATATGTATTTCATTTGTAGTAACCTTCTAGAAAACAGTGTATTATTTTTTAGTTTAAATCAAATGCTAAAAATGGCTCTTTAATGCTGAGTTGGTAAACGTACCCTCTTTAAAAGGTCACATTTATAGATGGGTCCACATTTATTTCATTCTGAAAGCAAGACCGTCAAGTTCATAAGAAATGATAAAGTAAACAAACCTTTTCGAAGGCACATAGCGCTGACAGAGCCTGATTTCCTATTTTTAAGATAAATAAAAAAAACACTGCTAAAACTCGTGTCACGTACTTAAAAAACATCCTCTTATTTCGCCTCTGCCTTGCCATAAAACCGGTGGCACGTTGCGTGGAACTAAAAACTCGTCGGGTTGAATATTTTTTGCGGCAATAAATCATTGTTCACAAAAGGGTTTCTTTACTTTATCAATGTTTGTGTACTTGGCGGCATCTGCTTTCAGAATGAATTAAATGTGGACCCATCTATACATCAATCAGTATGGGTACACATGGGCATGGTCCAGTTAGCCTCTAAAACACATTAACCTTAAAATAGATTTACTTCAAATAAATGAGTAATAGTATTAAAATTTTACCCATTAAAAGTCGTTGCTTCTATTTTGTTTTTTAGTTTACACTATTATTTGTAATTTTTCAGAAAAATGTTATTCTATAAAAGTTAAAGCATGGTCCCAAAACTATAATAAGTATAGTTAATTTTGGTAATAGTGTAAGGATATACATAGTGTGTCAAAAAATTATAATTACATTGAATTACCATTATTTTAAAAAACATAACAAAATGTTAAATAGAAATGTTATTTAAAATAAAAAGGTATATTAAATTACAAATACTCTTACTTTCTTTAGGTTCTAATCCAATGATACTTTTTAGAAATTAGTCCTAAAATTTAGAAACTTTTTAAGACATTTTTTAAAATGACTGAAATAGTGCAAAATTCAATAAAAAGTGTAAGAAAGCAAAAAGTTAGATAATAGAAGGGACAATTTAAATATTTGAATTAAAAAAGAAGAGGAGCGTTACATGAGAAGTTTTGGACGAATAAAAGTGGCCAGGGCCTGAAAGAAAATAGCACCCTGTAAAAGAAAAAGTTTATTATACTTATTTTATGCTGCATGCAGTACCAATATCAGTTTTGAATTTTACATGCCCGTAGCATTTGATGGGGCTAATTTTAACATGTACATACAACCATAGAGTAAGGAAATTATAAGAGTTATCAGGGAATAGCCGATTTAAGGACAGGTCATGCGAAAACTCCCAATATAATTTTATTCGATTCTCGTTGAAATACCGCCAGTTACTCATTTCACTAAGCTTACGTGTCTCCCCACCGCTGATGTTACACGAGGCGAGGCTTCGACCGACGCATTTAAAGTGTAAACTGGCAAAATGACAAGCCTGCCGCAAAAGCGGTACATAAAAAATTTTATGGTTTCTCTTATCCGTAGGTTTGTTACTTTATGATACAACCTCCCAATAAAAATTAACAAAGAACAGCAATGCATTTGGGGCTTAGCCCTTCCAAGACGGCCATTTACCCCTTCCTTCCCAAAAAAATGTTTTCATCATTTAAAATATATTAGTGGTTTTCGGCAGATATACTCTACAAACTGGGGCTTAAGCCCCCCAAAACCAGCGGCGCTATAAAATAAAACTATTTGAAAATTTATCTTACTGATGTATTAAAACGTATAAATGGAGATTCGTACAGGGTGTCCGGATTTCGTTTTAATTACAAGGACTCTTGGTTATTATTAATGATAGAGACTTGAGATTTTTGCGAACTGTTGCTACTTTTTGATGAAACGAAAGATGACGCTTAAACTTTTTCATAGCCTTCTTAGTTTTTGACATACAAGGCGAAATTCGTTTTTTTTCTATTTTTGAACTCCCTTTGCTTGTTGTCTTGCAAATTGGAACAAAAGTAAAAAAACAGATATTAGTTGATATTTTTACCTAGGATACAGTGGTTTTGTTAGATCTCTTTAAAATTCAATTTTAAAATTAAAAACATCAATTAAGGGTATTAAAGTATATATAACTATTAGGTATCATGTATTTTTAAAAAGCTCCCGTCCTCTATAATTTAATAAATAAAAATATACAGGGTGTACCATTAAACAAATCCTATTACTACGTTTATATCGAATAGTTCGAGCTGGCTTGAAAACAAAGCAGCTTTGAAGCAATTTCCAAGTCTACGTGTTTATTTCGGTGGCTTAAAAGTCGATTGAAAATCGAAGTCAACATTTCAGGCCATCGTCGTAGGCATGCGGCAGTTTTGCATTCAACTTTACAGTAGACATCAAATGAAAAACAAACCTCACTTTTTAATTTGTCCCGTTTTGTGCGCTGTTGTTGGTGTGAGTATGTTTTAAAGTTTTTTCACCTTGTTCGACTCATATTTTGTATAAAAATGTAAAAATCATATATGAAATTGACACTTATGACGTTCGAGAAAGCATTCATCTGAAGTTAGGCAGTTATTAAGCCCGCTTGAATCATTTATATCGTGTTTCTAATCGGCTTCAGTGAAGTCAACCCTACTTATTTTTAGGCTTGACTTGAACGATTCCAAGTAACTTTTAAGCGCGTTTATATCGCTTTTTTCAAGCCATTAGTAAAAACCACTTTAACTCAAGCTAGCTTCAACTATTCGATATAAACGTAGTGTATGTTTAGTTCATATCTCAAGAAATATAAATTTCTAAAAAAATCTAACTACACCACTGGATTCTACGTAAAAATATGTAGTTATTTCCGTCTTTACCTTTGTTGTAATTACAGGACGACTGTATTATTAACGACTGTTTTATTAATAAGTAGCAACAGTTTTCGAAAACCGCAAGTCTTTATCTTTAATAATAACCAAGATACAATGCAATTGCAACGAAATCCCGACACCCTGTACATTTTAAAATAAACCCTTCATTTTTGGTATCAAATCTGGTAAATGTAGCTTATGCTAAGGAAAAAAATTAAAGTCAAGTTGAATATAAACAGTAGTAAATAAAAGCTATGGGTTACTGAGTGTTTATATGCTAAGATCAAAACGATTACTATATGCATAATTAGCCAAAATTGCATATTTTTAATTAAAAATATGATTTTTTTCTTTTATCTTTAAATGGAATAAACAATATTTGGCTTTTTATGGTATCATAAGTCCGTTCCTGAATCATCGGAAATTTAATAAATAAACGTAACCAATGATATTTTACTTTTTATCTTGCTAAATTGGGATTTATTGTTATTAATAAATATATCAACATAAAATAAATTAAAATTTAGTATTTGATTATAATTGAAATCATTTAAATTTTAATAAATTGTTTTAATAATATCATTACTAATAATTGGCACATGGCATTGACTAAACGAGAACAAAATATCAACAGACTGCATTTTATTGTTATCAGTATCATATTAGGTTCTAACTTAAAAACATTTTGAACAATAAATATTTCATAGACAAAGGTTTGGCTTCAGTTGTTAATATACAAACTGTCCACGGATGGGGTTTATAAGAGGACAAATGGACCAAAAATTTATTCCAAAATCAATTTCATAAAACTTTTGATAACCCTGTACCATTATTAAAGTTATTTAAAAAGTTATTCTTAATACATTTTCTAAATAACATTTGGCGTAAAAATAAAAAAATTAGGGTTTTTACTTTTGGAGAAATAATGTTTTTTAAGCTTTTGCAAACCCTGTATATAAAATCCACATTTTTCTTCATAAATCATAGTCATGACCAAATATTAAATCATTGCCTCCTATTCAAATGTTTATATATTTATTTATTTTTGAAAATGTTAAATAACCCCTGTATCATACGTATTTTTGTAATTCCGAATTAACACTTTTTTTTAAGTAGCTATAATTAACTTACTTTTAAATATTCTTAAACATTGTGTAAAATTGAACGAAATATACATTTTTATGTGATCGCAAATTTTAAGATTGTTGCAAGGATATTTAACTATACGCTAGTATTATATAAATATTTTTATTACAAAGATTTGTCACTTCAGAGTAAAAAGCGTGAGGTGTTTTTACTATTTTTCATAACTTTCCTCATAATAAACATAACATTTAATATATTAAGCACCCCACGCTTTTATTCTGAAGTGACAAACTCTTTGTTATGAAAAATTATTTTCTAATTATTAGTTCGGTTGCATATAAAAGCGTGTTTTTTAGTTTTTTAAACTATTATTTATTTTTCATTTTTAGTTCGATATATCAATTAGTTTTTAAAAATAAATGCTCCAGTTTATTCACTAAAAAATTCCTTCGCCATTTTGTCAAGAGACACAGAGGATCTGTAAACGAATTTATTTATCCTGGCGGTCCTTAATCAGGATAACGGGATACTGTTTTTAAATTATTGCATTGTCGTCGGTCCTTGATACGTGAGCAAAGTTTCAAAGAAAGTGAATCGCTGGAAGTTGGTAAAAATTAGGCTCAAAGATTCCGTTACATAGATAGATAGATAGATAGATAGATAGATAGATAAATAGATAGATAGATAGATAGTTACAACCCAAGCTAATAAAAGCGTGTTAAAAATATATATATTAAAACAAATATTTTTATTATTGTGCATGTAAAATCGCCCATCTGACATACAAAAAAATGGTATTATTTTTTAAACAAGTGTTCATTACTTTTAAGACGCTTCCAATATTTTATCCTAACCTGTTCAATCTTGGACTTTCAATAAATCTGACAACTGCTAATATACAGGGTGTCCGGAAATTACGCGTCAGGATTTGTGTGGGCGATTCCGCACAAAAATGAATGCAACAAAGTTCCATACAATTTTTGCGATAGGTCAAAATTAATGGAGATACAGGGTGTTAAAGAATTTTTTGTTATTATCTTTTTTAATAATTTTTTTCTAGTTTACTGATTTTTGCCAAATTTTGTATACGTATTACTAATGATTTTTTTATTTACCCTATTAATTTGACGCCAGTAGTCCACGCCAATGGGTTTAAACTGCCTTAAATTTAGAAAAATTACTTAGATCTTTCTTGTGTCAATCCCTTTATAAATTTGAATAAAAAATTAATAAAAAGCATCAAAATATCTTTCAAAAAGGTCCTCTTATTGCATTAAAATTAACGGTTTTTGAGAAAAACGACTTTTAAACATTTACATACTTAGGTTTAATTAGAAATTCTGATTTTTAAAATTAACTAGGCAAACCTTGAAAACAAGCGTTGTTTATGGGTAATTTGTTATTGATATGTATGCAAAATTGGCGAAAATCGGTACACTAGAAAAAAGTTAATAAAAAAACATTCTTTTTTTCTTTAACACCTTGTATATCCGTTAATTTTGAGTTTTTAAAAAATTGTATTGAAGTTTATTGCATTAATTTATCGTGCAGAATCGCCCACAAAAATCCTTACGCGTAATTTCCGGACACCCTGTATGTAGTTTGGGACTATTTTTAAACTTTTATAAACAATAAAATTTTCTCCAAAATTACAAACAAACATAATTTTCCATATACGGGACGTTGATTATAAATAAAATAGAAAGTCTACCTTTTATCAAACACTTGTTTAATTAAGGCCAGATACTAAAAATTGCTGCAAGAGGTTGTAAAAAATAAAAACTTCCACAAAAACCGCATTTTTTAAAAAGTATATTAGTTAAAGAATATATTTCAAATAAAATCGGTAAAGCGTGTAAGGCCTCTGACACGATACTAAGCGTCAGCGGCCATCGTTGAGCGGAAAATGTGAGAGCGCTGTCTTTGATCTTTATGCGAGAATAAAAAAACTTTTCCGGTCAACGCTGGCCGCTGATGTTGAGGCAAAAAAGTAGTTTAAAGGCGATTTTTTTATTGTCAACGGTTTAAAAGACGTTTTACAGCGTATTTAAAAATGACGTCGTTAAAAATGTGGTAAAAAACCAATGTTTTTAAGCCTATGTATCAGCTGATAATTTTTAACTTCACTTTTCCTGTTGCTTGACCCAGTTCGCGAGTTACTTAATTTTTTAGTTATTTAATTATTTTTCCTTTCTTCATTTACTTTATGAATAATCTTTTATATTATATTAATATCTGTCTTTTTTGGGATCTCACTTCTTTGCAGCGTTCTCCAACCTGTTTTCAAAAACGGTTGAACACGCGACGTTGATGACGTCATCATTTACCAAAAAAATGTAATGATTTTGAACCGTTGACAATAAAAAATTTGGCTTAAGTAACACCCTTTCACCCGAATGTTAACTGTCTCGATATCTTGCCCGATTTAATAGATAAAGAGGGAAGGTTAATTAATATTCTTACTGTGTACAAATATTATATGTATAGATGGATAAAGAAGGATTTGTCACAATATTTATGGTGTAAAAATTAAAAAAGAAAAAATATAACCAAGTAATATTTCCGAAACCACTTGATATATCTTAAGAAATACACAACATGTATAAAAGAGGAAGAGTGAGAAAGAGCGGGGGAAGGGGGAGGGGGTGGCGAAAGAACAAGAAAAAGAAATAGAGAGAACAAGAGAGAGGCAAATATTTTGGGCAAAAGAGTCAGAGTATAAATTATTTTTAGGTAAGTGCAGCGCTGTCTAAAACTCAATGTTTATCAAAGGTATTAATATTAACCAACTATATTAGAAATTGCAACCGTTTTTTTTAAGGGCAATACTTTATACTAGTTAAGCAGGTAGGTATTGGGATATCGTCCACTAAAGCAGCAAAGAAGGATGTATGTGACTAATTTAATCAGATGTGTTTACATGCAGGTATTCACGGTAGATTGTCTCTTTTCTTTACATTGCCTATGTGTTATGTTATTTAGCTAATTCTGTATACATATCTGAAAATAGCACCAATTCTAAAACGAATAAAATATTATTGGAATTTTACTTTCTTTGTAAAATTGAATAATTTTGCCTTTTGTTAAACTACAATAAAGATTAAAAATGTGTAAAAAATAAATATACATACCAATAATGAACTAAGAAAAAAACATTCCCAAACACTATCACTGTTGATAAACGAAACACGCATCAGAAATTTACTTGTGAAGAGTACCGCTTTAGGCACCATACTGTCTGCCAGGTCAAACTAGATAAAATTTGAACTAATAGGAAATCTTTTATTATTATATTTTTATTACCGCAATTACTTATTAACATTTTTAATCTGGTACCTGCCTTTCTGGTAAAGGTGACCCATAACTGTACGGTACGTCACTATTTGAATTTTAGGTAGTTTAACAATAATGTTTTTAACACAAAACTTTGTTCCACAAAAATTGAATAAACATTTAAAATTTTTAAGCTCATTAAAACTATTTTACACAATAATTGCTCTGGATTATTAAAATAATTCTTAGAAATGCTACTAATGATTTGTAAGTGTATAATATATTTTGTCGCAACACAACAATGTGATAAAAACATTGATTAAGCATTGTTATGTATATTTCCATCATGCCATTATTGGGGCACTAGATTTTAACTTTCCAGAAATTCTGTTTTTTAAATATACTAACCCAATCAGCCAATGTACGTTTTATGTACGTCTTATGTACGTAACTTTAGGATGTAACGTACACAAAAGTAAGTAGTACATCCATAAGAGGTCTTATGTACGTACATTTTCCGCAAGAATGTACATTCACTGTACGTTCATATTGTTAATCTGATGTACGTACGTACTGTACGTATTATGTACGTACATTTTCTTTGACTATGTACGTATTATGTATGTATTTATTTTCTTTGAATATAAAAGTAAGCTGGACGTAAAGTGAGCGAAAAATTAGACTTACATTCCATGATTATAAATGTCATAGAACAGTTTCAAATATATATATTTTTAAATTTATTGTTACCAAAACATTAAGAATGTACAATGCCACTAATGTACATACTTTAAAGTACATACAAGGACGTAAGATGGTTCTAAAATGTACGTCTTATGTACGTACTTTAAAGTACATACATAAGGCGTACTTTAAAGTACAAACATAAGACGTACCATTTAGATCCCTGGACGTAACGACGTAAAATGGATGTAAAATTTACGTACTTTATACGTACTGTGCTGATTGGGAAGGGACATAAAAATCCGAACGCCCAGTAAATTATTTTTTTATATATATTTTTAACGTTTTTGTTCTTGTGCGGATTTTTATTGATTTCCGGGACTAAGCAACAAATAAAATTTAAAAATGTAGGGAATCTTTACCTTTGACGAAGTGAATTTGTAAACATACTTTATAAAGGTTTAACATGACCAGGGTAGAAATAAATTCAAATTTTCAGCAACTGACCGAATTTGAAAGGGGTCGGATGTCGTACTACGAGAGGCTGGTCATTTCCGAGAATTTAGACATCTAGTGCATTGAAGTCAAGATACTGTGGCATCAAAAAGCCAAACACAAAGATCCAGGGATACAGGACGAAGGCGCAGAACAACAGAACGGGAAGATCGCAGACTACGATTGTTGGCTTTAAGAAATCGCTTTTCCACCACTAGGACAATGATTTGAAGAATATAAAAACCCTATTGGAATACAAGTGTTCATCGTCGTATAAAAAGTTTTGGACTTTTTCATACCGTCCACATTGGGTCCTACCTTTGTTTTTTGTTACGTTAGGGGAGACCGAGGAGAGTTGTAACACTTTTTGCTTTTACTCACATATTTCGATT
Source organism: Listronotus bonariensis (assembly GCA_014170235.1). Taxonomy (NCBI): domain Eukaryota; kingdom Metazoa; phylum Arthropoda; class Insecta; order Coleoptera; family Curculionidae; genus Listronotus; species Listronotus bonariensis. Next base: position 86,759 of record JACEGR010003448.1, read on the forward strand.
AAAAATGGACCTACTACTGTGAACTTTACATCTGTAAGAAGCTTGTTCTATTCTCTATTAGAAGCAAAAACAAAAATAAACACAACTCATAAGCTTCCCGAGAAAATGCACAAAAACCAAAGCGACTTTCCGTGTTACAATTCTCCTAGTACTAAGGTCAGTTGTGACAGCGACCGAGGTGAGTTGTGACGCTTCAGTATTTGGAATTAATAAGTACTTTTTGTAGAGTAAAAATAAACAGGTAATTACAAGTCAGTCTTAATCATAATCTTTGGCTAATTAGGCAACATAATTAATAAAAAAGGCAGCGACATTTCTTCTATTAAAGCTCGTGACGCGAACGATGCTTGTAGCTTAATGAATCTAAGAGATAAATTTGGATGTCGCTTCATAAATAGCTTTAGCCACATTTCTCCAGCCATTTTGTTTTTTTCATAAATCGGGAATTTTCTTATTGTATTTTTTTGCTAAAAGATACGCTAAATCTTTTGTCTCTTTTGTAGTCAGCCAATAATTTGACGCGGCACAAGTCAAAAAATAATCGCTTAATATCTTTTCTTCGTCCTTTGTAGAAACCGTTGAGCTAATATAGTCTACCGATGGAACCTCGTCTGTTAATTGTTGTTGTTGTGCCTTTTTTAATGTATCTTTGTAAAGACGTATTATTAAGATTATACGAAGATGCGTGCAGCATCTATCTAAGGCTTTGGCCTCTATTCGTCAGCTCTTCAAAGGCCGAATCATAAATTTCAATACTAGTCATACCTCTCGTTGTTTTATGAACAATATGTATTAGGCATTCTAATACAATAAAAAAGCAATGCAGCATTCATATTCATACAAAATAGCCATGGAGAGGCAATACATCGAAAATTTTTGGCTGAGGCACCTGACGACGAGCACTTAATATCAAAGGTATGAATTTACTTTAGTTTCTGGTATTAAATATTTATCTGTTCGAATTTTTATAGGTTGCATTGATATTGGGAATCGCTGGTGCATGCCGTGTGACGAACTAACTCGCTTAAGTATTGAAGATATAGTAGATAAAGGCCAGTACATATATGTTTCTATACCTGATACCAAGACGAACAAATCGAGAAGCTTTACAATTTTAAAAGAAGGATTTTTGGTAAATGTGCTTGAATTATTTAGAAAATATGTGTCCCTAAGGCCAGAGAACACGTCTCACAAAAGATTTTTGTCAACTTTCAAAAAGGCAAATGCACTAGGCAATGCGTGGGAATAAATAAAATTTCGAAAATTCCGAGAGTAGTTGCTCATTATTTGCAACTACCTGATGAAATCTTATATAGTGGTCATAGCATGCGGCGTTCTTCAGCGACACTTCTAGTCAACGCTGGGGCCGATATCACCAACCTTAAACGCCATGGTGGGTGGAAGTCTTCTACCGTGGCAGAAGGATATTTAGAAGATTGCATCTCTAACAAGTTTGAGATTGCAAGACGAATACAGGGTGAAGAGCGCACCAAGGCAAGTACTAGTGCTGAAAGACTTCCTGAAGAACACTCCGCACAATGTAACGTTGTCCAAGATAAATCTAATATAACAATTACTGTTAATATAAACACGAATAAATTGTAGTATAATATATTAGTTATTTTATGTTATTTTTTTAATTGTGAAATGTTGGAAGTAATAAAGAATTAGTATAAGTCACTAGTGAGCTAAAGTCTATAATTCACTAGTGAGCTAAAGGGTACTTTAGCTCACTAGTGACTTATAGTACACTTTATATCCTCAAAATCTGATCAATTATGTAGATATTATATATAAGTCTTGGATAAAACAATAAATGTGGTAGTAAGGCAAGGTAAGGCCCACAAAAAAAAGTGGTATGTGCTGGGTATCGGACAAAGATTTTCTGATATATTTTTTGCCGCTAAACACGACTCTAAATTCAAAGTAAGAGGTCAAACTGCAAAAAACGAATTGCGGGGGCCAAGAGGGCACTAGCAATTTTAATATATTAAAAGGTGGGTTATGTAGCACCTTATTTTAAAGGTTCTTTGATACTCTATTTAACACCACTTTGTTTTTAAAAATCGGCCCAGCCGTTCTAAACTTACAAGCCAATACCATTAAAATCGCAGTATAGTAATAAAGCCAAATTTCAAATGGTTGTAAGTCTGGAACGGCTGGGCGGATTTTTAAAAACAAAGTGGCGTTAATTAGAGTATCAAAGGACCTTTAAAATGAGGTGCTACAAAACCCCGCAATTCGATTTTTGTAGTTTGACCTCCAGTTTTGACTTTAGATTCGTGTTCAGCGACGAAAAATATGTTAAAAAATTGTCTGGTACCCAGCACATACCATTTTTTTATTTTGTGGGCCTGTGTAATTTTTTAGAATATTACTTAAACAAAAATATGTTTACTGGGTATTCGTATTTTTATGTCGCTTAGTATAAATACTGATATAAGATAAAATTTAAAAGTAATTTTCTTTCCACAGGGTGTTGTCCCTTATTTAAAAAGGCAGTGACGGTAAAACTAAAAATAAGAAATACTTTCTTTCCTGTACAGGGTGGGCCAAATTCTTCGCTTTTGATGAGAAACGCATGTTTCTGTACGTTTACAAAAAACTGACCCCCATTTGCGAAACTCAAATTTCAAGCCCAATTTACTAGTAAAAACCGCAATTCACTATCTTTCGTCGTTTACTCGCTACAGCGTGTTTCCTAATTTCTTGTGTTTTCTTTAATCCTACATAACTTTTTTAAAATATTTTTTAAGTTCTGTAAAAACTTTTCTGCAGCAACTTTTTATGCAGATTGCAGGTATAATTTTAGTTTTTCTCTAGGGTTGTGCATTTTCGATTTATTTATTTTAAAAATAAACACCCTGTTAATTTTTTCACTATAAAAATGATTAAAATATTGCCTTTTTAGAAATGTGTCACACTATATATTTTTCTCAGCCGTTTCTGAGATATTGCATATTTTGTCATTTATGACTGATATTGGTTAGACAGTAGGCCATGAAAAAGTAAATATGTTTTACTTTAAACAATCTTGTTATAACTTTTGTTTTTTTGTGGACTACAATGACGGAAAAATATTTTTATTAATAATTTAATTACGCCAATAAGGGTAAAAATAATCCTTTTTTATAAGTATTTTTAATTATTTTATTAATATTTTTAATTATTTTATTAATATTTTTACCATTAGTACATACATAATATCTATACAAATTTTAAATTTACCATTTGTATAAATATGTACCATCGACATCGTGCCGAAAAACAACTGGGACATTAACAATCATTATTAAAAGATATAAAGTAAATGGTTCTCTAATAAAAAAGATCCCTTCTTTCAAAAAAAAGGCACACAGTTTTAAGTAGTCTGGTTAACATGTACCTTTTTGGGTAAAAGTTTTGTAATTCTCCAAAAATTACGATCGAGGTGTCATTCGATTCGAAATAATGTATAGAAAGTTTAAGGAAAAGTCCCGAAAGGGGACGATAAAAATTGCAAAAAGTTATACACAATAAATGAAAATAAAAAGTGGGGGTTTCGTTTTTTTGCATATCCCAAAACTATAAAAGGAATTAAAAATTAAAAAAATAAATCCTAAAAAAAATTCTACATCCCGGAACTGTATCTTGTATATTTATAATTTTTACAGAGCCCCGAAATAAGCGCTAAAAGCGGGCAGTCTGACTTCCGCGCGTGGTCCGTCCTTCGGCCACGGCAAAGAAAAAAATCATTTTGTCATATTAAATATGAAAATTAAAGAATAAAAAAATACATGAATAAATAATTATCCGCCAGCCAAAATTTTTTATCCATTAGTTAATTAATAACTTTTTTGTAATTATATGGTAAGATAAGAAGCCCGATTATTATTAAACTATAACCTTAAGATTATTTCATGTTGTTGAGTTAATTTGAAGAGGTATAGAAATAGATTCCCGCTGAAAATTTTTTAAAATGTTAATTTTCTACTTTTTTATTAACAATCAAAGACTGTAAAAAATCACAAATATGTGTTAGGGTTCATTTTTACCTTTTATTACTGAGGGTAGGTAAATAAAGTAGTAAAAAGTAGGTAAATTACTTTGGGGTGGGTAATATTTACCTAAATAACTATCAACCTATTTAGGTAGATAGAACTAGTTACAATGAATTTGACATTATTTAAAAAACAAGGTAAAAATAAATACTAATGAATACTAAAGTAAATAGACAAAAAATGGCTGGGATGATTAAAATTAATAGAAATTTACCCAAATATTAATTAAGCTTTTAATAATAATTGGACTTACGAAACCCCCTAAAATGAGACGTTCACTTCTACTTTTTATTAGGTGTCATGAATTAAAGAATTTGTGAAGTATTGGCATAAAATAGGTACTCTACACGTTAATAAGAATTTGCAATGAGGCATTTACTTTGCTATTTAAAAACCCTTTTTAAAACTATTGTTTATCTTGAAAATAATCAAGAAATAAATTTAGTAATTCAAGGTGTTTTTATTATAGGGTTAAGCGTAGTACGTTGTAGTGTAGGTGTAGGACTATTTGTTTAACTAGTATTTTCTCACCGGAGAAAATCAAAATTCAATACCGATTACAAGGGCACAAGTAAACTCTTTAATCCGGCACTTAAAGGGCCCCAATAATTGCATTGCGTAGGGGCCCCGACTTAGCTAATCTGGCCCTGACTGTGGGACCTGGGCCCGGATTCTTAACTTCTCGATAGGTGACGACTCGGTCGGTATCGAGTTCTCGATATTCCTTTCGAAACCTATCGGCCTCATTTTCTCATCAGTTTTTACGTATATAATTAATAGGATAAAGACTTATTTAATAAGGATAGTGCCTAGGTGTGGAACCCGCGAGATGTCGATTAGGAATCGAGTTTCAAATAAGTTAAGGCTTAGTTCATATGCTTGCGAAATGCGATTTGCGAAACTTGTTCTGATTGGTCAATTTGTAACGACTTTCGAATGTTTCGTTACAAATTGACCAATCAGAACACGATTCTCGATTCGCATTTCGCAAGCTTATGAACTAGGCTTAAAGAATCACCATTCGGTAGCGACTCGATACGTTACGTCTCGAGACAACGGTTGAGAATTCGCCTGCTGATTACGCTGCACTGCTTTCTTGCTAAAATGGCGAAGAATTATTTATTATGATATTCCATCTAGTGGAGCTTCTTAAAACAATCTATTATTGATTTTAAATGCACTTCCAACAGTGCTGTGTAAAAAATTTTAACAAAGATATCTATATTGTTTTTACCACCTATAATAATTAAGTGAAAATGTTATATTTACATTTAAATAGTTCTCAAGACTGAAAGATAGAGACCTCTATCTGATTTAAAAGGATATTTTTCCGATTTAATAGAGAATTATTGCAAGTTGCCTTATTAAGCTCAGGAATTATTAATACCGGCCTTATTTAAATAGTGCTTGTACCCATAATTTAAAGTTATTGCAAATCATGTTGACAGTACCATTAACATAAAAAAAATTAGTAGAGTTTCTTTATTGTTTTGTGTTGTAGAGTTTTGTTTCACACAATTACAGAAATACATTTGAATCAGCAAGGTTTTAAGTATTTTTACTTCTGAAAACTTTTCGATTTTGTAATCGGCATCCATTCGGTTAGACGAACAGTTCAGAAGTTAAAATTAAACCAAAATAAGGCACGACCTAAAACCGACATAAATAAAGCCAAGCACTACCCTTATTAAGGGAGGACTTATCCTACCATGCATCTGCGCAAGCTCAGATTTCAAAATAAGACCGGTATTATTAGTGACTGGCCTTATTTCACTGTCAATAATTCTCTAATAACGAGCACTGTTTTAGCCATACTTGTTTATGTCGATATCTTAATGAAATATAAAGTTAAATATCACACCAAGAAATTCGCTTTACTAAACCGAAAACAATGAGTACCATGGGCGCCGGTACGGCGGTGCAAGGGGTTGCATTTGCACCCCCTGGCTTATGAAAGTGTATAAAAAGCAATAAGATTTGGCAAAAACTATTGATCTTGGGTATTTTAAAATGTTTTCTCTGTACCTCCCCTGGAAGTTATCCTGCCTGTCATAGGACCTTGTTTTTTTGCTCCTCCATTTTTTTATTTGGGTTTTTTTTCCTACTTTGCACCCCCTGGAAGTCATTCTGCCGGCGCCCATGATGAGTACGTATATATTTTGTTGCTGGTACAATAATTAATAATTCCGAGTCACAGAAAACTATACTTAGTTTATGCAAAACATGTTTAAAAATAATAAAACTCTATGTTTTCTTGATATGATGGCGAAGGAAAATAAATTAATTTAATTTTTTACCTACTGAACTCCCATTTAGTAAAATAGGTATGTAATATTATTATTTTACTTGGAGTTTTCTGAAATTTCAATAATATACCAAATTTTTTATTTTAGGTTAAAGAAAATTTTGGTTACACAAAACGACGATATTTTACTTCAATTTTTTATTGTTGTTTTAAAACAAATAAGAAAAAGAGATGATTTATTGTTCAAGAGTTATATTTTATGCTCCCGGAAACATAAATTTAAAGAATTCGATTAGCAAAAATATTATGAGCAACTTGTAGACAAATATTTTTGGACTCTTGGTTATCGCTTAGCAAATCTTTCCTACTTGTTACCACTTGGGAGTCATGAAGGGGGATCGGGGGACCACCCTGGGCTACAGGTAAGAAGGGGCCTCCGAAAAGCGAAGGATGGGCGCCCTGGTGTTTAAAAAGAAGGTAACGTATGAAAAAACATGTTACCTTTGAACGGCCTTCTTTTACATAACGCCTTTTTTGTTGTCAAATTTTTGGGAAGAAGAAGAGTTAATTTTGTGAAATAAGGAGCCTCATTTACATTTTGGCTCCCGGCCCCGATACCTCTAGGTACGCTAGTGTATGCTACATAAAATACTGTTTTTGTATACCCAAAATCAGAAGAGCAACTAGCTATATAGCCGTTTTTGCTGGGGCTTTAGCTCCAGTTTATGATGCATATGTGCCAAAAAGCACTACTGGGTCTTAAATAATCTTTGGGAAACGGGCTATTCGCCGACAAGCCGGAATTAACCCCCTAGCACTCCCCTGATTACGCTGCTAGGAATAGCATAGTATCCCATATCAAGCTTAAAGTCAAAGAGTATTTTGCTTTTTTAATTTGGATACTATGTACCTATATACATATTATCTTATATCACCCTTTTCTTACTTTTTACATTTTATTTTAATTTAAAACTTTTTTTTGGCTTCGGCAAAAGTAAACCAATTTGCATATTTATCTGTTAATAAGGCAAGAAAAAACAAAAATAATTTAGATATAAAATGCACCTGCCTTTTTATGTACAACTTACTGACTGGTCCAATAACAACATACTAAAATGATAATGTGCCTACTTATTTTAATATCCCCAAGCTACTAAAATACTTTAATATTAAAAGTCAGTCAACCCGATTATATTTTTGATTGGAGAATTGGCAAATAATGTAAATATAAAGTTAACGGTTATTATAAATATTTTTAAGATTCATCTGGTACCAAATCTTTAAAGACACAAGGTTTAACAAGAATTACTTGGTCTACCGGTAATGATGCTGGGCGGACATAGGAAATCCATGTAATTTTTAAAGGGGTCAACTATTGGCTCCCCTAATTATTTTAGAATTTTTTATTTGAAGTTTATTGAAAGAGCATGCAAATCTACGTCCATGGTAAAACTTTAGATTTTTCGGTTAACCCGTTTGCTAGTTAGATGCTAATATATTTTTAAAAATTGTTACATTATTATTGCCTCATATTTATGAACAACAATAAAAATACCAGTTAGAGTGACATACCGTTGTCATTTTGAAATTCTGTGCTTTATTATTATCAAAAAATCGTACAGTGAAAAGATTAAAGTTTTATTTATACAAACGAATTAAGTTAAGTTAAACTAAACTAGAGTACCAAATTTTAAGAACTTATAACATTTAGAATATTTACGATTTTTTGATAATAATAAAGCACTAAATGTCAAAATGACATCGTTATGTCACGCTAACTGGTATTTTTATTGTTGTTCTTAAATATGAGGCGATAATAATGTAACAATTTTTAAAAATATATTAACATCTAACTAGCAAACGGGTTAACCGAAAAATCTAAAGTTTTTACCATGGACGTAGATTTGCATGCTCTTCAATAAACTTCAATATAATTTTTCTCTAAAATAATTAGGGAGCTAATAATTGACCCCATTAAAAATTACATGGGATTTCCTATGTCCCGCCCGGCGATGCATCACCCGGTATACTGTCGTTGCCTTTGTAACAAAGAGAACAGTACCTAGAAATTGTTTCTTTTGAGAAGTCTATACAGGTGAGAAAAAAAAACGTAAATTTATGAGGTCAAAAAATGACGAACTAATCCACCTTACCTTACTTTAAAAGTGAATGATTTTGGAGATACAGAGGGTATCAACAGTTCTTTTTTATCTTTAGACAATCCACCAAGGCTGAAAGCCTAAATACTAACGTACCATGGGTGTCTTAAGCAAGGTAAGAGGGAGTTTGTTGACACAAAAAGTAAGTACTTAAATTACAGTTGCGGAAAAAATATCTAAACCAACAATAAAAACCAAACGAATAGCTTCGTCAAGATATATCTGACTACCGTATGTACAGGGTGGTCAGAAACTCAACTCGACCGACTAAATTTAAGGGATGATTCTATAATAAAAACAAGAAAAAATCTTTTCATAAAATTTGCCGTAAACGGCTTAGTTTTTGAACTAAGGAGTGTTAACAAAAATTAAAAAAAAGAAAATGGATTTTACTATAACTTTTATACCAATTCGGAAATTTTTAAAAACTCGAGGACGCCCGCTTTGCATCATAAGAAATTTTTGACATACAAAATACTTAAGGTAAATATTAAAAAAAAGGCACACCACTGCATGCTTTTTTTTATCTTTTTTAATATATGGTTTTTTCGCAAATAAAAAAAAATCGTTTTACATCGCTTAAATCAAATTTTGCAGTAAAAAATCAACTTTATTATTTATTCTTTAATAAGATACGGATTTAACCATGCCGGAAAATGGTTTTGATTGATTAACGCAAAAACGGTACATTAAATAAAAAAGTCCAGGGATCAAATTCGTTTAAAACTAAATGAGAATTAAAGAAAATGTATTTTAGACAAATGCAGTGGCGTACAATTTTCCTTATAAAAATGACCTGAAAACCCCTTATAGACGACCCCGGTAAATATTTATTTCTTGTATGACAAAAAATGTTTTCTGATGCACAGGAGGCGTCCACCCAATTTTTTAAAATAACTAATTTAGTATACAAGTTATTATAAGAAAAATAACACTTTTTATCAAATGTTAACACTTCAAAGTTCAAAAACCAAGATGTTCAGGTTCATATAAAGTTTTCTTCCTAATTTTCATTGTAGAATCACCCCTTAAAAATTGTCGTTTGGGTAACTGGACCCTGTATAAGGCTGAGTACCCATAATATATTTTAATGTAGAAATACAAAATTTATGCTTTAAATAAAATTGTTGTTTACATTTACTAACACAAAATCATTAAAAGAAAATGATAAAATAAAATACAAAAATTTACTCTACGTTTTATTCATGCGCCTCTCTCAAAACTACCAATTATTTAAATAAGTTCCCAACTAATTGGCTTGATGGGCATGCAGTTTTTACTTTTATCATAATTTATTGACATATATTAAGAATATTCGGTTGGCCATTTCTGTTTTTCATTAGGCTTCTGTTTTATTTTATTATTCTAAATGGATACTAGTCAATTGCTCAAGAAAGTTCTTTAAAATTTTATGAGAAAATCATATGTAAGTATGTTATAACAATTCCTTTATTTTAAATAAATTTATTTTAGTTTTGGATTAAGGAGACCATACACCACTCGGCTAGTACCACTACCACCAAATACCGGATGCTAGTGGCCTTAAGAGGAACAAATTTAAAATTTGCGAAGAATAGATTGATTACCCCTCACCCCAGAAAAATTCAAGTTTTAAAAGTGAATCCAATTTTTGTATTTTTTTTTAGTTAATTAAATTAAATTGTATCTATATTTTTTCCAAAAACTGTAGCAAGTTAAAAATATTTTTAATTCACAATTTTTTTATACAAAATTTTCAGATGCAGTTATCGGAAAATGATAGATATTTTAGCAAAATTTGGAATTTATTGACAAAATCGGAAAAATCAACTTTTTTGCAAATTTTAAAATTAAAAATTTCTTCATCAAAGTATTCCTCTTAAGGTCAATAGCATCTGGTATTAAATTAGTGTGGGTCCAATGTCCCAGTTTTCTGATATAGTCATTTAAAAATATTGTCTCCGCCAGTGACGATATAGGGATAAAAGAGAGTAGGTAGATATGTTGACGTATACCAGGGCCGTATTACCTGTTTAAGGCGCCCTAAGCTAGAATCCTCGGAGCGTCTAATTTTCACCAAAAAAATTTTGAAAAGCAAAAAAAAAGGTCATTCCCTCCTTTTGCCCCTATTTCATTCGAAAGCACCTTATTCACAGAGAAATTAGTCACCAAAAATCCCCACCCGACCTAAACTTTTAAAAACTCCCCTGTTTAGCGCCTATTACTCCCCTGTCTGGCGCCTATTTTTTATGGCGCCCTTAGGCTGTAGCCTAGTTAGCCTAATGGTTAATACGGCACTGCATATTCTTTATTCATGGTACTGGGTACTTATTTACTATATGGGCATTATTTTCTCGGACCAAAACTAAGTTAGTACGGGCATCCCCTGTACCGTTGGTAGCCTCGTACGGGCCTAACCAAAACTTTGATTTTTTATATAACTGCTGTTACTTAACGTCACTCTTTAATCTGTAATAAAATTCTTTAATTCTTCATAAATTAATAATGTAATTTTCTGTGTTCAAATACCAACTTTAAACATGGTTCACCCAGACGCTTTCTTTTATATTTTATTTCTTGATTTCTTGACATTGAAATTGTTTGTGTTTTACTTAACAAGCAAAATAAATTTTGAAATATTTTGTATTGTTTTTGTTTTATTTAAAATATTCTTTTGCAATATTTTACTGCTTTAATTAAATATAAAATATGTCATTTCAAACCAGCCTTAAACATGCTTGAGCCAGTGACTTTCATTTAGTTTTGATTTCTTGGTATTGAAAATATTTCTGTTTTGCTTAACATGGAAATTTTGATTTAAAATATTTCCCATTGGTTTTGTGTTATTTGAGATTTACTTCTAAAATATTTAACTCCAGTAATTAAATGTAGAATATGCCATTTTATGCGAGAGTTCATACTAACTTTAAACATGCTTGACCCAGTGGTTTACTTTTTAGTTTTAATAGCTTGACATTAAAATTGTTTCTGTTTTTTTTTAACATGCAAATTTAGGTTTAAAATTTTTTGTATTGTTTTTGTTTTATTTAAGATTTGCTTTTGCAATACTTAAGTGCAATAATTAATTGTAAATTATGTTATTTTATACAGAGGATATTACCAACTTTAAACATGTGTGTTGACCCAGTGATTTTTTTAGTTTTAAATTCCTAATATTAAAATTGTTTCGGTTTTCCTTAACACGCAAATTTAAATTTTAAATAATTTTTATAGGTGTTGCTTTATTTAAGTTTTCCTTTTAAAATATTTAACTCCGATAATTAAATGCAAAATATGCCATTTTATGCGAGAGTTCATACCAACTTTAAACATGCTTGACCCAATGGCTTTCTTTTAGTTTTGATTTCTTGACATTGAAATTGTTTCTGTTTTCCTTAACAGGCAAATTTAAGTTTAAAATATTTTGTATTGTTTTTGTTTTATTTTAGATATGCTTTTGCAATACTTAAGTGTAATTAATTGTAAATTATGGTATTTTATACAGAGGTTGGCTACCAACTTTAAAACATGTGTGTTGACCCAGTGATTATTTTTAGTTTTTGAATTCTTAATATTAAATAATTTAATATTGATTGTAGGCGCTAAAATCTCGTCCATTTTAATGCATCCAAAACACAATCATGTTCCTTGTCGCAAAAAGAGTCATCAAATACTCATCCTCTACTTATGAGCGGCCAAGTTTTACAGAGCAAAGACACCTTTAATCTTGTGGGCGTCACATTTGAAAGTAACCTTAACTGGCATAAACACATTGTATCTATAGCCACGGCAGCTTCAAAAGCTTGGATTTCTTTCGAGCCAAAAAGTATTTTTCCCCTTCTAATTTATACACTTTATATGTGTCCCAAATCCGACCTCCCTTGGAATATTGTTCTCATATCTGGGGCATGGCGTCCCCACAACCCTAAGCATTCTTGATTCTATTCAAAGAAGAGCTATTCGTCTCATTAATGATCCTTCACTTACAGAAAGGCTTCCCTCTCTTGCACATCGTCGGGCTGTGGGGATTTATCGCTTTTTATAGGTACTTCCATGGCTTCTGCTCTGAAGAATTGTCCAGTATATGTTCCTCCACTCACGGTTCTCGACAGAGAAACTCGGTGCCGCGCGTATGCATCCCTATACGGTCTAATCTGGTCAGGCCCCGAACTTCCCACTTTTCGTTTTTATCCCTGGAGTTTCTAGGTTGTGGAATCTGCTGCCCGCGGAGGTCCTTCCTTCTCCCCAAATCTTCAAGTATTTAAGTCCTGTGTCAACAAACTCCTCTTACTCGCTTAAGACACCCACGGTACGTTAGTATTTAGGTTCTTTAGCCTTCGTGTGGTTTGTCCAAAGAGACATTGAAATTGTTTCTGTTTTCCTTAACACGCAAATTTAAGTTTTAAATAATTTTGTATTGTGTGTTGTTTTATTTAAGATATGCTTTTGCAATACTTAAGAGCAATAATTAATTGTAAATTATGATATTTTATACAGAGGTTATTACCAACTTTAAAGATGTTTGACCCAGTAATTTTTTTCTTTAGTTTTGAATTCTTAATATTAAAATTGTTTCTGTTTTCCTTAACACCCAAATTTAAATTTTAAATAATTTTTATAGGTGTTGTTTTATTTAAGTTTTTTTTTGCAATATTGAACTGCACTAATTCAATGTAAAATATGTCACTTTATATGGATGATAATACCAACTTTACACATGCTTGACCCAGTGGTTTACTTTCAGTTTTGATTGCTTGACATTAAAATTGCTTCTGTTTTACTTTACCTGCAAATTTTAAATATTTCGTATTAGTTTTCTTTTATTTAGGATTTGTTTATACAATATTTAACTGCACTAAATAAATATAAAGTATTCTTTTTTTATAGAGGGATGTATACCTACTTTTAACGTGCTTAAACTATTGGCTTTCTTTTAGTTTTGATTTCTTGACATTGAAGTTGTTTCTATTTTACTTAACATGCTAATTTAAATGTATAAAATATTTAGGTTGTTTTTTTTTATTTAAGAATTGCTTTTGCAATATATCAAGCAGCAAGCTGACGTCTTAGTGACGTCTCTTTTAGTCATTTTTGGTCAGCAAAGACGTCATAACATGACGACAAAATAACGTTAAATTGACCTAGGAGTAACTCCTTACTGATTGCAATTTCCTTGCACTGCAGCACTGCAAGTCGTATCTTTCGGGACACTGTCCAACCTGGAGATGCAGATTTTTACACTAGCCGAAGATATTTCTTTCAAAGCAAATTGAAATGACCAACTGCAGACCGGTCTCGAACTATTTTTGTCTCATCAGTACTCCTTACTAATTGCAATTTCCTTGCACTGCAGCACTGCAAGTCGCATCTTTCGGGACACTGTCCAACCTGGAGATGCAGATTTTTACACTAGCCGAAGATATTTCTTTCAAAGCAAATTGAAATGACCAACTGCAGACCGGTCTTGAACTATTTTTGTCTCATCAGTACGGTATAGGCGATAAAAATCGAAGATGTTGAATAAACGTAGTAGTTTATTGTCCATTACGCCATCTATCGGTAGAGTTTTTTCCTATTTCAATTTTGTAAAATTATTGGTCTTATTTTTCTGTCATATGATATTTCGGTTGGATTTTGACACGAATCATATAATGTCACAAAATTTTCCTGGCGGGTTTTCTAAACATGACGTCATTAGATTTTTGTGAGCTAGTATGACGAAAAAAAGACGTGAAAAAGATGTCACTTCAACGACCTCATTAAAATGACGTTAACATGACATCATTATTTTGGTCTGATGACGTCCTATGACTAAAAATGACCAAAAATGACTTAACATTGCTGCTTGGAATATTTAATTGCGATTATTTAATATAAAATATGCTATTTCAAACCAAGTTTAAATATGCTTAACCCAGTGACTTTCTTTTAGTTTTGATTTCTTGACATTGAAATTGTTTCTATTTTAATCAACATGCAAATTTAAATTTAAAATATTTTGTATTGGATTTGTTTTATTTAAGAATTAATTTTGCGATATTTAACTGCACAAATTAAATCTTAAATCTGCCATCCTATACAGGGGTTTAAGAGGTAGAATTGCGGTTAAATTTAAACTTAATGGTTTATGTCACAGAGAAACGTATGTTTACAAGTTAATTTCAATGACGCTTTGTTTACTAAATTTAAAATAAAATGGTAAATTAAAATACGTTTTAAAAATCTAATTTATAATTAAATTGTGAAAAGTTAATTCATATAATGCGTATTAAGGTTCCGATTTTTTCGTTAAAATATACAGGTTCAGTTAAATAACATAACATATAGGCAATGTGAGGAAAAAGACAATCTAACTAAATCCCGGCATGTAAACATGCGTGACTAATAGTGCTTGTTTTGTATTTCTATTGCTTGCCGATGAACCAAGCGTTGCTCATATTGTTCATTTAAAGGAATATAGACAGCAACTATTACTTCTAAAGTATGGATGGTGGAGGGGAGGATAACCATCTTTTATGGGGGACAAGTTTAAAAAGTGGCCATCGGAATGTAGCAAATTGGGATGGCGCCACAGTAGCCAGTGGAGGGATTTTGGTATTTCTTTCCTTTTTATTTTGTATCTATCTGTCTAATAATTCATACTTATTGGTTGGCTCTCGGTTACTGTAGCGCAACCTTAAGTTGCTCCTTTCTGACGGACACTTTTTAAAACATTCAGATGGTTATCCTTCCCTCCACCATCCATATTCTAAAGCTAGGTATCTATACTCTGTTTACTATAAATTGGGAAAAACACCCGAACAAAAATGTATTTTATTGGTTTAAAAAGTCAGTTACTTTAGTTACCACAATAAAAATGTATTTTACTGGTTTAAAATAATAGTGACCGGAGTTACTTACTAGGTATTAATTATCAATTTATAGTGGCCAAAGTATATATTTTATAAAAGAATGTAAAGGAAAATATTTCGTATAAGTAATAAGGTTAACACTTCAAAGTTCAAAAACCAAGATGTTCAGGTTCATATAAAATTTTTCTTCCTAATTTTCATTGTAGAATCACCTCTTAAAATTGTCGTTTGGGTAACTGACCCTGTATAAGGCTGAGTACCCATAATATATTTTTTAATGTAGAAATACAAAATTTATGCTTTAAATAAAATTGTTGTTTACATTTACTAACACAAAATCATTAAAAGAAAATGATAAAATAAATACAGTAAATTTACTTACGTTTTATTCATGCGCCTTCAAAACTACCAATTATTTAAATAAGTTCCCCAACTAATTGGCTTGATGGGCATGCAGTTTTACTTTTTATCATAATTTATTGACATATATTAAGAATATTTGGTTGGCCATTTCTGTTTTTCATTAGGCTTCTGTTTTATTTTATTATTCTAAATGGATACTAGTCAATTGCCTCAAGAAAGTTCTTTAAAATTTTATGAGAAAATCATATGTAAGTATGTTATAACAATTCTTATTTTAAATAAATCTTATTTTAGTTTTGGATTAAGGAGACCATACACCATCTCCGGCTAGTACCACTACCACCAAATACCGGATGCTAGTGGTCTTAAGAGGAACAAATTTAAAATTTGCGAAGAATCTATATTTTTTCCAAAAACTGTAGCAAGTTAAAAATATTTTTAATTCACAATTTTTTTATACAAAATTTTCAGATGCAGTTATCGGAAAATGATAGATATTTTAGCAAAATTTGGAATTTATTGACAAAAATCGGAAAATCAACTTTTTTTGCAAATTTTAAAATTAAAAATTTCTTCATCAAAGTATTCCTCTTAAGGTCAATAGCATCTGGTATTAAATTAGTGTGGGTCCAATGTCCCAGTTTTCTTGATATAGTCATTTAAAAATATTGTCTCCGCCAGTGACGATATAGGGATAAAAGAGAGTAGGTAGATATGTTGACGTATACCAGGGCCGTATTACCTGTTTGAGGCGCCCTAAGCTAGAATCCTCGGAGCGTCTAATTTTCCACCAAAAAAAATTTGAAAAGCAAAAAAAAGGTAATTCCCTCCTTTTTGCCCCTATTTCATTCGAAAGCACCTTATTCACAGAGAAATTAGTCACCAAAAATCCCCACCCGACCTAAACTTTTTTAAAAACTCCCCTGTTTAGCGCCTATTACTCCCCTGTCTGGCGCCTATTTTTTTATGGCGCCCTAGGCTGTAGCCCTAGTTAGCCTAATGGTTAGTACGGCACTGCATATTCTTTACTCATGGTACTGGGTACTTATTTACTATATGGGCATTATTTTCTCGGACCAAAACTAAGTTAGTACGGGCATCCCCCGTACCGTTGGTAGCCCGTACAGGTCCTAACCAAAACTTTGATTTTTTTATATAACTGCTGTTACTTAACGTCACTCTTTAATCTGTAATAAAATTCTTTAATTCTTCATAAATTAATAATGTAATTTTCTGTGTTCAAATACCAACTTTAAACATGGTTTCACCCAGACGCTTTCTTTTATATTTTATTTCTTGATTTCTTGACATTGAAATTGTTTGTGTTTTACTTAACATGCAAAATAAATTTTGAAATATTTTGTATTGTTTTTGTTTTATTTAAGATATTCTTTTGCAATATTTTACTGCTTTAATTAAATATAAAATATGTCTATTTCAAACCAGCCTTAAACATGCTTGAGCCAGTGACTTTCATTTAGTTTTGATTTCTTGGTATTGAAAATGTTTCTGTTTTGCTTAACATGGAAATTTTGATTTAAAATATTTCCCATTGGTTTTGTGTTATTTGAGATTTACTTCTAAAATATTTAACTCCAGTAATTAAATGTAGAATATGCCATTTTATGCGAGAGTTCATACCAACTTTAAACATGCTTGACCCAGTGGTTTACTTTTAGTTTTAATAGCTTGACATTAAAATTGTTTCTGTTTTTTTTAACATGCAAATTTAGGTTTAAAATTTTTTGTATTGTTTTTGTTTTATTTAAGATTTGCTTTTGCAATACTTAAGTGCAATAATTAATTGTAAATTATGTTATTTTATACAGAGGTTATTACCAACTTTAAACATGTTGTTGACCCAGTGATTTTTTTTAGTTTTGAATTCTTAATATTAAAATTGTTTCTGGTTTTCCTTAACACGCAAATTTAAATTTTAAATAATTTTTATAGGTGTTGCTTTATTTAAGTTTTCCTTTAAAATATTTAACTGCACTAATTAAATGCAAAATATGCCATTTTATGCGAGAGTTCATACCAACTTTAAACATGCTTGACCCAGTGGCTTTCTTTTAGTTTTGATTCCTTGACATTACAGAATTGCTTCTGTTTTCCTTAATCAGGCAAATTTAAGTTTAAAGTATTTCGTATTAGTTTTTCGTTTTATTTTAGGATTTGCTTTATGCAATGCTTAAGCTAGCTTTAATTAATTGTAAAGTATGCTTTTTTATACAGGGGTTATATACCTACTCTTAAGATGCTTTACCCAGTAGCTTTCTTCTTTGTTTTGATTTCTTGACATTAAGAGTTGTTTCTGTTTTCCTTAACACGCCAAATTTAAATTTTAAATAATTTTTATAGGTGTTGTTTTGTTTAAGTTTTTGCTTTTGCAATA